>CM035803.1:21751796-21981796 GCA_020466265.1 Siphamia tubifer | reverse complement strand
GACACTAGAAATGTTGTTTAAAGCGCTGGCCCTTCACATGCAAACGATCCACTTCACCCCCCTAGGTTGTTAGCTGTGCTGCTCTGTCCTATTCCGTGACTTGGGTTCCTTAATACAACCAGCAACTGAACATTTTAGGTAATCTGCTCATAGTTACGTCAGCCAAGGAGGTTATGTTTTTGCCGGCATTGGATTGTTTATTTGTTTGTTAAAGGAGTCATTCCATGGTTATTTCATTAATATTACTGTGTACTCCATTGTTATTGAATATATTGTGTGATGGTTCTATTTCAAAAAACGTCTGGATTGCTTTGTTTCAAGCTGTTTTTGGAAGGTAGAAAAACAGAACAGAGTTTACCAGTACTTCTGCATACATGTCCATGACATGGTAAAGAGGAGTCTCTGATTGGCTCAGAATGCGTGAAGGAACACTCCCCCCTCCCCTCTGGCTCTGTGTCTGTTTACCATCCCAGAGTAGCATCCAGCTAGATTTTGTGTCGTTGCTTGTTTTGAAAACGTGCCGGAGGAAAACGAGGCTGTATTTCCACAGAGAGCACAAGAACCAGTTTGATCTCCCAGTTTTTTCAAGTTTGTACAGCAGCTACTGTGGCGCCATCTTCTCTTGTAGATGCTAATGCTACTTCAGATTCGCTGTTAATGGGGGACGGGCTTAACCCCACATGGGTGACGTGAATGTCCCTGTGTTGTGTACTTACTTTTGTGTACTTACTTACTTTTTCTGAGTCACTTGTTTCTCTGTCTTTTTCTATGAATGGGAAATACAGCCAGTGGAGGGGACACGCCACTTTCAAACGCAGCATGTGTTGGTAATTCGGGGTGACCGAGCAGATTCTAAAAGTGGTGTGGAAAAGTGGTTTTCAGTGGAATGACACCTTTAACAAAGTAATGGATAGTATAATTTGAAAGAGTAGAAGTAGTATAGAGTTATGTACAACATAACTAAAAAATTATGGGTGGATTGTGTTTACATTTTCAGGGTAATGGGGAGATGAACAAATGATTAGATTTTGGTGGTGACCCGGACACCTCCCTCTCTGGGTCTGCCTTGGCAGAGGGTCTGTGCTCTCAGAGTGCTTTTCTAGTTTGGACATATTTTGTGTTTGTATTACAACCACTGCTGCTGAAAATTATGTCATACTCTGATATCTATCGGAAAAGTAGACCTTATATCGGTAAATGTTGTAATATAAGTACTTATATAATGTAACAAATTAAGGAAGAATTAAAACAGGTTGTAGAAATACACTTGATTTTTGCCAAAATTAATATAAAGATAGCTTTGCAGGACCCGGAGGGTTCAAATTCCAACTTTAATTTGAACTTTATTAGTTACAACTACCGGTAAGTAAATTAAACAAAGATTAATAAACAACAATGGGCATTAAGAAAACACACTTTTTTTCCCCAGACATGATGTGGACTAGCGTGGTATGCATCTTGGCGGCCTCTACCTTAAACTTTTTGCACATTGTATAGGGTGACCATATGTCTGCATTTTGTCTCGGCAGACCCACAGCTATCGGTCCAGACAAAATCTGGACATATGTTCACCCTACTTATGTTGTGAAGTTAAATTTAAAAGAAAACTCAAGGTGTTGGCCTTTGTTTGCTGGGGTTACATGTTGATGCTTGTGTCTTGTAAGTGGACATTGTTACATTGCAGTGAACTTTAATACATATTTGTCATTGTTGGACAGACATGTGTCCGTGTTGTTCCTCCGCTGACAATGTGATAATGTCATCACAACCTGTCGACTCAACTTTGATGGATAAGTCGATTTGAAAAAAAACTGAAGTTGTTAATGCCCTAGTTTACAGTAATATTTATACGATAATATTGCGATATTAGTCGTTCATGTATAGAAATGCCAAATTCATCTTCTAGAAAAAATGTTTCTTAACACACAAAGACTCAGGGCTACATTTGTGGCAGTTCCATATGGGTTTTTAACCTTTCTTAAGTGATTCACCACCATTTAGTCCCTTATTATATTGATCTTGTATGTGATCTTGTCCGGTATTTTCCCCATTTGATTTATTGATCATGTAGATGTTCATAAAATTTTATATTAAAGTTGAAGGTTATTTAAAAAAAAACAGAGAACTGAATAAAAAAGTGACTGTTTTTTTGTTTTTCAATGTATCATGAAAAAGCATAACCCAAGTGTGTCCATCCACTGTCCATTGGTCCAGTAGTTTTGTGTAAAGCTGCTTACAAACAAACAAACAAACTGACTCAAAAACAATACCTATATCCCTTTCAGGGGGTGGGGTAAAAAAAATTAAACATCTTTGTGATATGAATATTGCAACCTGTATTGTCACAATAATATTTTTGCAATATATTGTGCAGCCCTAATTTACAGTTTATGTAGACCACAGATGAATGTTTGAAAATGCATGATTCCATTTTAAAAAATCAAAATGTCACTCCTTTAAAATGACAGTGAGTTCATCAGGATTAGACTGAAGCTTCATCCAACATAGAATTAAAACAATCTTACATTCTCATTACAGCAACAACTACTTGAATATCTGATGAATTGGTGTGAGTTACAATGTAAGACAAAGTCCTGATTTCTTCCCTTCCCCAAATCATTAAACTCAATATTTTGGGATTGAAAAACACATTTCAGGATATCCTATATGTGAAACATCGGGAATGAGTGAACTGCTTGAAAAAAAAATTATATAACAGACAACAAAAATGTCATTAGTTACAGCCCTAAAACTCATATGATCTCTAATGATTCTTAAATATTTATTCAAAGCTTAAATAATATAAAGTGATAGTAGTACTACTATCACTTGTAGTACTGATAGTACTACTATCAGTCGACTCTTTCAAATTATACTATTCATTCCTTTGTTAAGTCCAAACTCCCTTTTCTGATGACGATATTTATCACCATTTGAACAAAGGTTTGTGGTCTTCCACATGACTCATATACAGGCATCAAATTTGAATAGGGACAACATAATCAAACATGGAGGAGTGTGAACATGACACAGAATGGGTGTTATTGTGACCAGAGGGAGGCCTCTGACCTGCAAAGACAAAACAATGTTCCCCTTCTGTCACATGGACCAGGTTAGAGTATAAAAGGTCTGACCAGGACCATAAAACTAGACTCAGCCAATTACACCACAAATGTACTTGTACTATACACTACAATTCTATCAAACAGTACAGACAAAGGCTATGGATGAGAGCCACAACAGTACAGTCAAGCACACTTGAATATTTACTCATGTTGTTACATTAGTTGAAATATTTAAAACTATTAAATATGACTGCGTTCAGTTTAACTTGTTGAGTATAAACCACAATCTGTAAAATGTCTTGCCATATGGTCATTTAACACAAATAACACTGAAACTTCAAAAAGATCCTATGTTGTGACAAGTACAATTGTATAGATATGTAAAGATCCATTACAGCTATAGGATTGTATTCATGCTTGTGTTACTGATCTCTCTTTTTCCAAGTAGAATAGATACTGACATACTTATTCTTATTTTCTAAACCTGTCAAGAGTCAGCTCTATCACATGTAGACCAGTCTTCTACAGACCACGTCTATTGAATAAAGCTCCTACAGTTATTTTTTTTTTTTTTTACTGTAGTCTCCCAGGCTAATGTACAAGTCATCATCCACAACAGAACAACACGACAACAACTCATGTGCAGGCTAACATGTAGACAGTGTTTAGTGTCGCTACTGTTAAGGCTGTGGGGTTTCTGTGTCGTTCTAAGAGACAAACAACAGGCTGTTTTTCCTGCTGGGACACACTTTAGTAGCATAATGGCAGAAAACAAACACAGGCTGAGGCTACTAGCTAATTCATCCAACACAGACTCATGACCTGCACATGGTTAGCCACTTTGCTCCTAGCCGGTGGATCCACACTCACTTGTTCGTGTACAAGCTAGGAGACTGGGGGGGAAACGGTTGGAAATGGCGCTTCGGGGGTTTAGATGAGAGGCTAAAGCTAAATGTGAGTGATTAAACACAGGCTGTTTGGGGGAAACCATCAGCACAGAGATGCTCCCACTGCCTCCGCTCACACTCAACAAAACTTGATGTCACGTTAAAACGGCGGCGACACGAAGCTGTAATGAAGTTTGTTGTAAACGGAGCCACGTTGTGTAAAGTAATTAGAACTGAGGTGGTGGCTTGGGAGAATAAGACGAAAAAGGGAAACAGGGGAGGAATGTTCCGACAATGAGCGGATTTTTTTTTTTTTTTTTTTGCGGGATGGAGACGGGCAAGGCTCTGCGCCACGCATCGTTCACATACCGATTCTCCGGTGGAACTGAACACATGAAACAACAAAAAGCAGGAGGAACAAACCGCTCGTGGACTAACTCCAACCGGAGACGACGACAAGACACACGTACCGTCCACACATAGCCGATAAAAGTACACGCAATTTCTTACCATTAAAACTTTGGCAGCGCTTTCCAGCTGTGTGATCACTTCTGGTGCACCGACCGCCGCCATCATCGTCCCTCTCCAATGACGCGCCATGCGCTCTGCATTGTGGGATTACAGCGCTGTCCGCCTGGTACCCGAGCGGGTTCAACCCTGCAACTTCAGCGTGGAGGCAGCCTGTTATGTAAGACAACTGTGGACAGGGCACGGACACACTAACACGTGCTTCTGTGGGAGAATCAGTTCACAACAGGACCCTGGAGTTTACAAAACAAACAGACTCTCAACTCACACCAGGTCATTTTACAAACTTTGGGATTTCTCTGTACTTTTAAAAATGTCCATAAGATGTGAAATATGCAATTCTTCATAATTTATCATTAGCAATATACTGTATAAATGCTAATCACATGAGTAACTACTTCTTCTTCTTCTTCTTCTTCTTCTTCTTCTTCTTCTTCTTCTTCTTCTTCTTCTTCTTCTTCTTCTTCTTCTTATTATTATTATTATTATTATTATTATTATTATTATTATTATTATTATTATTATTATTATTATTATATAATTCCGTTATTAAATACTTATTATTAGGTTGTTATTCATGTCCAAAACTTATCCCATAGAGGGTACTATTTGTAATGCCATATGTCTAATTTACATAAAAGCTAAGTATGCCACCCCTCCCCCCCCCCCCCCCACACACACACATTTTTGTCCTTAATTGTATGCTCTTATTTCATGTTCCTATTTACTGTTAAGATTGTTTTGTTTTTTTGTTCACAAAAATAGAAACCTTGACTAAAGAGTAGTTTTAAGTTTTCATTTTAAATATTAAATCTGGAAGCAATCAATATAAACAAATGCCACAATAAACACACCTCCACCACCACCACCTTCATTCAGCTCCTCCTTCCCCATCTCAGCAGTTCGGGATAGGCCAGGCATCAGCTGGACTCTACATCCTGAAGCCCTATGTTGGCATCCTGTAAACCACAACACCCTCAAAAAACAAGGACCACAGGACTCAGACCTAACAGGTGTGTTACCCAGTTGTGTTCCTTAGTATTGTTCCTTTTCCAAACCATGATAAATGGTCTGGATCCAGTACAGTTTGTTTACACAGACAACAGGCCCCCTTAATGTTACATTTCAATGAAAGGTTAGTGCCTGTTCCTGGGTAGGTGTAACACCTGGGGCCCATCTATGGATCAAAAGGGCTCTTTTGAGATGGGTGGATTGGGCCAAAGACGTGGGGTCTTTCACCAGTCATATGCAGATCCACCTTAATTTGAAAAGAAATAAAAACGCTCGTCAGCCAGAAGATGTCTTTATTTCATTATTCATTAGCAGCAGAGACGACCTGGACTTTGCAAGAAAATGAAGGATCATGCTCTCCTAGCTGTATATCCTTTAATCTACATGAAGATGGAGTAGCCTGTGAAGCTGGAGAACATCTCTGCATTCTACTGTTCTCACTATATACTCACTGGTGCACCCCCATTCATCAGTCTGACATGCTCTTGAAGTTTGCAGATAATCCCACACTTACTGGTCTTATTTCTGATGTGAAAGAGTCTGTTTATAGGGTAGAGATTGAGCAAGTCATATCTTAAACAAAACCACTTGGAGTTCAACATTCTACGGACAGTAAAGATCCCTGTGGACTTGAGAAAGAATCCATTTGTGACCACCGCAAAGGGTGTATGAAATGGATGTTGTTCAACCTGCTAAAGCCAAGGATAGTGAAATTCCAGACATCCATCAATTAATCCATTTTCACCTGAGTTTGGGTCATAAACTCTCAGGAAATAAACCGTCATGTCAAAAAAAAAAAATACAAGTGGTGGCCGGCATAACAAATCCTGCCCCCTCCTACACATTTTACCTGATTTACTCAGGATAGATAGATAGATAGATAGATAGATAGATAGATAGATAGATAGATAGATAGATAGATAGATAGATAGGGGGGGGGGGGGGGTAGAGGGGGAGAGTGTTCCTTCATGCATTGCTAATCAGATCATCACAGTGTCATGTATGCAGAAGTACAGGTAAAACATCCCAAGTAAAGAGCTTACTGACCAGCCTCTGTGACTCAGGCTGGTAGAATGCTTGGTACATACCATGTGGGTTCAAGCCCTGTGTGTGTCACAATATTTTAAAGGTCACCACCCAATTAGTAGATTTACAAGCCCATAGAAAACCTTCACTGTTGCTGAGGGGCTCTTCATTAATCAATATTTACTTTTGATTGAAAGACAGTTACTATATACTACTAGTGATGGGTGGACAAGGCCTCATGAAGGGTGTCGACACAATGACACATTGTGTTGATACTGTGTCACTGAATACTGACACCTGCTGGACATTAAAAATTCCTACTGGTAACCATGGTGACAGACTAAACTGACACTGATTTGGTGACAGCGTTTCCCAAACCTTTTTGAGCCACAGCACACCTGATTTCTAATGGCTTCACGATGGTTGGGAAACACTGACCTAATTTATACATTTATATAACTTAAGTCATTGTACTTTATATTGTATTTCACATTTTTATTTAAATTTAAAACATCTGGGCTTTTGTTTTTAAACAACTTTTTTTTTAGGTAAAGCAGTGTGGGTGTGGCCTTATTACCCCAACCCTATGGATGGGCTTGTCACTTTGACTCATGGGTTGGCTGGGGCACCCACAGGGGTAGGCCCTATTGGCCTCACAGGGGCGCCCCAAGGCAGGATGGGATATGTTATTGTTTTTATAAACTTGTGTGTTAACTTTTCCCAGTGCTTTTATGTTTTAATAATCTGTGAGTATGCAATATGTGACCAGTGAAGAGTAGAGTGTCTTTATCACAGTGTTTACAAAGTAAATGCAGTGAAAAAAGGCCAGAGTCAAGGTTGGTTAATTTAATTTATACATACATTTTACACACAAGGACTGTGAAAGCATTTTTACAAATTCTCCATCATACATAGATGTAAAAAAACAAACAAAAAACAAAGAGATAGCTGTCCACATTACATTATCTATAATACTGCGTAGACATGGATATTTGCACTAGAGAAATTGAAAAAAAAAAAAAAGATACAAAAAATATGTATATCTGTATAAATATAAATTCAAGAGTAACAGAATTGTATCATACATTAAGGAGCATCAAAGACAATCAGAGGCTTCTTAGAGTAAAAATACAAAATGAAAAGGATACACAAAGAAGTCTGACACAGAAATCAGATCAAAACAAAGATTGTCAGTCGTCACTCTCTAAAGACCTCAGAAACACAAAACACACCCAGGAAACAAATGGTGCAGAGACTCTGCTTATAAAGCCATTTCACGGAGGATTCCACCCTGGTCGATATGAGGTTTAGAGAAGTGAGAGAACATCTGTTATGAGATGGCAGGATGAAGGAAAATTGTCTGGGGAAAGTCAAAGAGCAATGTCTGTTTAACATCTGATATGAAACATCATCTTTGGATCCAGTAGAATTTGAAAATTGTCAAACAATTGTGCTTCAGGTTTATTTTACTTCAACTATTTCAACTAAATTACTGACAAAATGATTAAATATTTTGTTGTTACTTAATTACCCTTAATTAATGCTTATTTTATTTAAATATTCTATTATTAGAATTGCTTTGAATGATGAGTTTAGATTTCTGAAATGAGTCTCTGTACGTTTGTCATGTTTTAACCATAAATAAAGTGTAAAAAACATATTTCTTCCAGTTTGACTGATTAGAATGGTAATTATTGATATCAACTGGTATGGCTTTATTAAGCCACAATTTCCTGACAAATATCTGAAAAAAAGTCCTTATTTTTCAATATATTAAACTCTAATTTAAATGTAGGACTTCTATCTTCATTACATTGCACACAATGGTGAGTGAAAACCCTTCTGACTTTTCAATACATGACGTCGAAAAACTGGATTTATACGGAGTTACAGAAGCTTCCCATAGAACCCTGGGCCGATCGTCTGTCCATCTAAACTCACATTACCACTTAGTTCATGTCACAGATTTTTATATATATATATATATATATATATATATATATATATATATATATATATATATTTATTAAGGAGACATCATTTTAGGAAATCCTAAAGTAATCCCTCATGACAAAATGTCATTGTTATGTTTATTTTAATCTTCAGTAATTTGCTGATTTTTCACTGAATTGAGTTCAAACTTCTGGCTTCATTTGATGAAATCAGAACTTCTGGATGTACAAGAACTATATTAATCCTATACAGAATTAAATGAAGGTTGAAAGAAATTATAAACTAGAGATTTTATTATGTATTCGGTTTTAAAAGAAAATGTGTTCACTGACCAAGTAGGAGTTGTTTAAAGGAGTGACATTTTACTTTTTTAAAATTGAATTATGCATTTTAAAGCATTTCCCTGGAGTCTATATAAACTATGAATTCTATGCTTGGGTCTGAATTCTTCATTAATTGAACTCCACACGTCTATCTTCAACCCCATTTCTGAGTAATAACACCAGAAAGGTTGTTTGAAGCGCTGACGCTTTAAATGCAAATGAGCCACTTCACACCCCACCCCCTCCAAGTTGTTGGTTGTGCTGCTCTGTCTCATTCAGCCACTTGTGTTCATTAATACAACCAACAAAGTAACATTTTAGGGACATATTTTCAGTATGGACTAAAACCACTGTTGCTGATGAACAATGATGTCGTGCTGTTCAATGAAAATCTTATCCTTCTATGTGCAAATGTCACAACATAACTTATTATAGACCTAACAAATTAAGCACAGATTGTATAAATCAACTTGATTTTTGCCTAAATTAATATAAAGATAGCTTTGCAGCACCTGGAGGGTTCAAATTAAAACTGTATGAACTATTAAGAGTCCAAATACACAGATAACGGAACCAAAGACTAATAATAATAGTGGGTTTAACAAAATATGACCCTTTTAACTGATGATAAAGTATTAACTGGTATATTATGTTATTTTATATTCCATTATTCAAACATTTTTCACTGCTTTTCACTGGATATTGCATGTTTTCATCCATTTACCTTAATTTATATAATGCAGCTTATAGTTTGCACCACTTTAATCAGTTTTTCCATGTATTTTCCCCTTAAACTGCTGTCAGTAGTGTGATGGTGTGAACCCAATCAAATTGTTTTTGTTATACAATTGTATGAAATGTGCAATATAAATATACAAAATGAATAAATAGGTTGAACTTCAAAAATTCAGTAAAAGTAATTTGTACTGCTCTCCTTTATTGTAATTGCTTGATATTTATGTCTTATGTTTTAAGTATAACTGTGTTTTTAACTCGTCTCTTTTCCATTTTTGTAAATCATTGTGAATTACCCTGTGCATGAACTGTGCTATACAAATAACATTTGCCTTGCCTAGAGGTTTAAGATTTTTGAAAGGTCCCATATAAAATACCTCCATGAAATGAACTGAGATCTAGACAAGTTGGATTGAACTGACTCTGTTCCAAGTTTGAAAACACCCCCCCCACACACACACAGAGATTGGTGACGCATGTAAACATAGAGTATGAAGCAGTGCATGCTCCATTACCTTCCCCATGTAAAGAGTAGCAACAGGTTAAAGAGGTCTGAGAAAAAGACAAAAACAAGAGGAGAGTAACTCTTAAGGTTGTGCTGCTTATCTCAGAACACAAGGCACATTTACAGAAGAAAAAACAAACAAACAAAAATGTTCAATACATTGTCAAGCAAAAGAAGAAAAAACAAATTCAGTAACAAATCTGATCCAAACATTACTGATCATCACTTAAAAGCTCTGACCTCCTTATAATTCCCAGTTTTATCAAATTCTAAATACTGTTGATGTAGTTTGGCAAAACTAAACCAAACGGTTCATTTTGACACAAATAGAGCAGTTAAGGTTCTGCTGATTGTCAAGAAGCAAAATGTTTACTGAAGAACAGTGTCATCTGCAGAACATGGCACAGATCTGTAGAGAAAAGACAACTTAACACTTCTCTAACTTGTGGTCATTTTGGATAAATAATAGAAAATGTACCAAACAATCATTCTTTGTTGAAGTTCAACCATTTGTGGTTGTGTGTAAAGTCAAGAAAGCTATTCGTTCATTTTGTTTCAAATTGCATTTCCTGAAGCTGACCTGCCTCAAACCACTCCTCTTCTGTCTTACCTTTATCCTTTTCCTGAACCAAAAATTTTGTAACTTAACATCCTCCTCTCCTGCAGTCAGGACCAGCCAGGCTGCAGGAGCTGAAGAGTCAACCACTGGTGGGTTTTTTTTTTGTTTGTTTTTTTTGTTTTTAATAAACACTGATCATTATCATCATCATCATCATCAACATCATCATCATCATCATCATCATCACCACTATCGCCATCTATCAACAAACAACACACGTCAACATTCAACTAGAAAAGGCACACAGATCATTACTTTCAAAAAGCCAAGCACACGTGGCGATAAAGCCAACACGTTTCAATAAGCCACAACAAAAGAAAACAGGTATGCATGTAATAATAATAATAATAATTATCATAATAATGTAAATAATATTAACCACAATAATAAGCAGCATGTTGTAACTGAAAAGAGAAAACATACATAGATCAATATATTTGTACAAAGCACGTTTCAGTACTAAATGTTCAAAAGAATATTAAGTGTTTAGAAAACTATATATTGTTTTTTTTTTGTATTGCACATAGTCATACTATCACATGTTTGGCTGTTGTAAGAAAAGGTTTCTTTGTGTAATTTATGAAAACTGGGTAAATTACAATACAACTGCAGGAAGTATCCTGGCAGAATCGCAGTAAAGCTGTGTCTCGGTGCATGTGGATATGAAGTGTGTGTACTGCACTGTACGAGTGTGTTACATTTGATTCTCAGTCAGAACATGTCTCTGACCTGTTTGACCCGAGGTTAAAGTCCTGATAAAATCCTCTGACTGAGGACTCTAGAAAAGTAATTTTTACTCTTGTACTTAAACAAGAAAATTAATACATTTCTGAAACATCCTGTTCAAACTTTGACAGTGATATTGTATGAGATACTTAATCATAGTTTGTGAATTATTAACAGTAGATGGTGACTGTTTGGAACAGCAGACAAGAACATTAGTTCTAAATCCAAGCTGTGTAGGACTGAAGAAGCAGCAAAATGTATTTTAAAAATTTTTAAAAAGCCCACTTAATGCTACTGGAGGCAAAATCAAGACGAAAAAACTAACTGAATTTTGGAAATACACAATCATTCTGCAGTGCTCTCTGTAAGTCAAATTGGAATACAGGATATTGTTTCATATCACTTTGTAAGAAAGGAGTGAAATGCAAAAAGTTGTGGTATTGGAAGGTTTACAGTAACGCGTTAAATAGAGAAGGAATGTATTGAAATGCGTCTAAACAGTTTGGTTTAATACTGATTTTAACTTTCAGCTCTCACAGAACTTCATGTGACCTTAGAATCTTCCAAATTTGGTCACCTTGTTACTGTCATGTGACATGGATTGTAGAAGTTCTCTGCAAGTTCAAACCAATGTAACTAGATTAAATATTACTGGATTTGCATCTGTATAACGTTTGTTCTGAAATTATAAGTGTTTGCATTTGGAACCTTTGAGCTTCAATTTTGTTGTTTTTAACAAAATATCTTATGTGATGCTTTTCATAGATACAAAAGAAGCAAAGAATCCCATGTGATAATTCATATTATATCAAGTCATTTCACTCGTAAAATGTAGTAAAATTACAGAAATGATGAGATTTTGGCTCCATCACCAGCCTATAGTGTCAATTTGAATCATTTTCTTTCTGTGTTTGCTCTAAGTGGGTAAAAGGCTGCTGCCACCTCCAGTAAATTGCTTTGTTTAAATGGTGGTTTCATGCTTCTTTTTGCTGACTGTCATCTACTGTAGTTAAAACACATACTATGGAGAAAGTGCATCATAAAATGCCACTTAACAAAAACCCAAACTAACTCCTCAAGAAGGTCTGATGTCCGTAACATTTTCAGATTCAGACTCAATCCAGATTGAGGATAAGTGAAGTTGAAAATAGACATTAGAATTATAAATTTAAAAAATTGTCAAATGTGCTTGTAACAGAAGCCCCGGAGGGCAAACGGTAAAAGCTACAGAACACTGAAGTTGAGTTGGCACAAAAGTAAACTGCTCTGGGGATGAACAATGAACAGGGCAACCTATATTTGTTTGGTTCGTCTGTAATCTTAAAATTGCATCAGTTGTGGATGCAGATCTAAACCACAGATTCAACAATATACATGTTGGAAATTGAACGTGGCCCATTTTTAAAAGCCAAGTACTAGACCATGGCTGCTCAACAATACTGTATGCAGGAGGAATCGTCTCTCTGAAACATCACTATGGACATCTCCTGGTTTTTCTTTATGACTGAGCACAAGCTGTACTGAATAAGTGTGCGAAAGTGTGTGCATGTGTCTGTAGCTTATTTTGCAGCAGCTGTTAAAAAGGCATGTTGCTTATTCAGCCTCCCTAACCCCCCTTCCCTCCCTCACACCCTCCCTCCCACGGTCCAAGAGAGTAAACTGGTTGCACTCTTCACATTGCTGTGTCTGATATCCGAGTGTAAAGCAGCTCAGGTAGAACAGAAAGCAGCTCCTGCGTCCGATGGTGTTTCAGTCATCCATAAGACCAAGGATGGAAGGAATGGGATACAAAAAAAACCTCTGAAAGGACTAAACGAGGTCCTCAAATTAGAAATCCAGGCGTTATTACATTCCCAAAAGATATTAACTATCTCCTATACCATTTCTGAGCCATGCTCTCTGATTGATTCGCCCTTGGCGCAATCAATCTCATACACAATGTCTCTTGGTCCCAGTTCAGGGAAGTTTAGATTTGGAGTATGCACCGTAGATTCCACAAGGTGGCGATGTTTGTCAGTCCTGTGCCTGTAACTTAACAGTCATACTCTCTAATACCACACATGCCAGATATGCATAACAACTCAAACACACACAGCAGAAGAGCAGTCGGAGGGTCATGAACAACGCGACAAAGACACGCACACTGCTCAGCTCCTTAAACATACACCGGCTCACACCCCTCTCCCTGCTCTCCCTCCTCGTCTTCGTCCTCATCTTCGTCGTCTTCCTCTTCCTGCTCTTCTTCCTCCTCTGGGCCCATGCTGGTATTTGCAGTGTTGCTTGAGGACATATCACTGGTTTCTGGAGGTTTGGGGTAACGGAAGGGGCAACCATTATCATCAAAGAACCTGCGGAAGGTGAACTCGTAGAAGGCGTGCTCTGGGTGCTTCCCATGCGGAGAGCAGAGCATGTCTAAGGCTCGGGTGCTGTCCCCACTGTCGCTCCATGCCCCAGGGCCTCCCTCGTCCTCCACGGGGTCAAAGTTAGATGTGTCCATGGGGTGGGCTATCTTTGGCCGGTAGGGGGCAGGCTGCTGCCTTAAATTGCTGGAAAAGTCCATCTGTGTGAAGAAAGGGTGGCTCTTAATCTCGCCAGCGCCGTTAGCACCCAGACGATCTTCTGCGGAACAGCAGAGACGACCGATGATGTCGACAGCCTCAGGGCTCAGTTTGACCTGCACAGGCACCTGTAGTGTGCTCTCCCAGTTAATGACCTGCAACAGGAGACACCAACTGTAGTTATGCCAAATTCATTATTGTGTTAGATCTGTTTAATACAGTTTTGGAGGCACTGACACCATTTCCATATTATTCCACTGGTTTATAAGTAAAACCTCCATATCTGCATGTGGAGTTTAGTAATGTACAGGTATTTACTGGTGACTTTTATGGTTGTGTGACTAATACCTTCATACACAGAGCTTCTACTCTGAACATTTTCTTTCATAAGGTGATTATTATTGGTTATTCGTTACAGTGGGTGTGCTCCCCAAAAAAATCAAACCTGGCTACTACTTTAGCATTACATGTTTGTTTTGGTGTAATCTATTAGTTTTGTTACAGTAAAATCATGTGATTGTGCCAGCGTTAGGGCACATGGCTAATATTTATCTGCACTCTCCAGCAGATCAATGCGATCCCACACACGTATACAAACATATACAATAAAGCATAAAAACATATAAACATAACTAGTTTCTAATAATAAAAAACCCCACACATAATTCACCAAAATCTCTGTTGTCCAATGTCCATGATCCACATGCAAAAATCAAACTGAATACCAAAAAGAAATTGGACATAAACCATTATAGGGAGTATTTAATGGAATGTGGCTTTTGTCTCTTGTAGAATTTGTGGTCATTTTCCATAGTTTGTTCACATAATGGGATCACTGCAAACACACCAGGATGTATTTCACAAATTACCCCTACTGTAATGTTTAAAACTAAATTGAATTTCTGTCATTGGTGTTATTTGGTTCTACATGTGTTTACAAAAAACTGGTCAAAACAAATGGATCAAAAGAATGAACCCCTGCAGAACTTAAATGAGTCAATTCACCTGAGGTTTAGGTCTTTACTCACATTCATCTGGGATTTCTAACAAAGGTGCAGTTCTAGTGACATAAATGTCAAATTTATTCATTCACTGTTTTGCGATTCTAACCCAAATTAAGAAAGGGATGTTTTTCCTCTTCACTAACCTTAATCTGGGTCTCAGTGGGTGTGGGGGCCAGGAAGGGTGGCTGTCCTACCAGCATCTCAAACAGGATCACTCCCACGCTCCACCAGTCACACAGCTGGGTGTAACCTGCTCAAAAATGTCAGATTAAAGGGTTAGTGTTCTGGCTCATACCTCATAATCATTGTTTCATGTGCTTCGGCAAATGGGCAATAAATTAAACTTACCAAAAACTCAAGAACCCTCAATAATAAATAATGTCAGTATATTCATGCAAATATTGTCAGAAAGAAATACAAAGCACAATATTACAAGGGGCAATGGATCAACTCTGTCATAGCGCAAACTCATAAGCCCTTTTTTATGCAAGAAAAATGTGTTAAGTGATTGGATCCCCAGTGTATTGATAACCAAGATGAGTTGCGACCTGAACATTCAAACCACATTGCTGCTTTATGATGCATTTAACCACATATATCTTTCATAGTGCACATGATAATGCCTGGAATGGACTGCCTACCACACCATTGCACAACTACTGAGTAAACCCCCTTTTATTTTGTCATCGTTTTTACTGCTCTAACAGTTCAGTGCAGCTCTGATGTACATCCAGTGAGGAAGCTCGCTTGAATAACACCCTGTGTGAGACACCCCTTTGTCACCCCCCTCCCCTGTTGCAAATGTATTTTTGGGTGGTCATGTCCTACACATACAGCACATAACACATAAGGACGCTGATGCTGCAATTAGTGGGGCTTTGTTTGAAAAAGATTTGAGAAACACTGCATTACACAATAGAAAACCATTTCTACACAGTAATTTTTTTAAGGCATGTCTCCCCCGTACAAGGCCACCCTGTGTGGCTGAATATAATGCATATGCCAGAAATCACTGCTGTGTACAGTTCTGGTATGCAAGTGAAACATTTGCTTTTGAAATGTTCATGGGTAGTGTATATAAAACCTACCTCCTGTCTGATGTAATACTAAGTGTAATGAAGGCCAGAGTGCATGCATGAAAAAAATGGTCAATGTTTTGTTTCTTTTGTCAACTATGAAAAGAAATGAGGAAACACACATCCAGATGTAAAAGGTGTGCAGGATCACAAAGAAACAATGGATAAAAGAGCAAAAAAAGGTCCACACAACCAGTGAACTCCTCAAAAAAATGTATTACATTTTTTTATTATTATTACAATTTGGGGTGAAAAATAAATTATTTTGTTAACTGACCTTTGCGAAGGAGCACTTCTGGTGCAATGTAGTTGGGTGTTCCCACCAGGGAGTGAGCCAGGCAACGCTGATGCTGTCGGTTAGCGCGTTGCTCCAGTGTCATCAACCGGTCACCACAACGACAGTTAGACACATCATCCCAGAAGTCACTGGGCTCCATGCTGTCCTGACGGACATGGCTCCCTGTGGATAGAAACAAAGTTCAAACACCATGTGTACAACCTAGGTAGGATAAGCCACACTCGCAAGATATTCTGAGATGCCCATAAACAGAGTTTTGTCATTGTTCTATACAATCTATGTAACTACAATAAGGAGAGTGACTCTATACGCAGCTAATAAGCTTCTGTTTCAGAATGTATGTCAACTAACCTGATCTAAAATACTTAAAAGTGCATCCTCATAAAATACAACAATATTTTAAAACTGATTTCATGAACTGTGTAAATCACCTTTCTGGTAGTACTTGGAGTTGTGTGTCCATCGGAAACCTGTACACAAGCCGAAGTCAGTGAGCTTGATGTGTCCATCCAGGTCAATGAGGATGTTGTCGGGTTTGATGTCTCGGTGGATGAAACCCATCTTGTGGACGCTCTCTATGGCCAGCGTCAGCTCTGCTACGTAGAAGCGTGCCAGCGGTTCAGGGAAGACACCCATTCTGATGAGGAGACTCATCATGTCTCCTCCGGGGATGTAATCCATGACAAAGTAAAGGCTGTCACGGTCCTGGAAAGAGTAGTAGAGACGCACTACCCACTCATTGTCTGCCTCTGCAAGGATGTCCCGTTCTGCTTTCACGTGGGCCACCTACACCAAAGCAAACGCATGTTTAATAACAGTAGTTGTTTCTGTGGAGCATTAATGTTTTACATTACAAGGAAAAAAGTGTCAACTATATGTATATCACACACCTGGTTGCGGTTAAGGACATCTTTCTTGCGCAGTGTTTTCATGGCATAAAGTGCATCAGTGTCCACCTTACGTGTCAGACACACCTCACCAAAGGCACCTATGCCCAGTGTTTTGATTTTAACAAACATGGATTTGTCCATTTTGGCACGCCGTAACCTGTTATAGTTGGACTCCTTCTGGTTCAGCATCTTCCTCATCTGCTCCTGCTCTGCTTCGGATAGGCCAGCCTGCACAGAGGGAAGGGGCAGAGGAAAAAAATGGCCAAAACAAGCATTACGAAATGAATAGAGTTTTAAGTATTCAAAGAAACAACTAAAAACAAACTGTCTGATATGTGTGATTGATGAGTTGAAGCTGTTAGCTAACCTTTGCTAGTTTAAACTGTTAACCACCTGAGTGTGTCTGTGGTAGGATTCTTTGAAAATGCCTTCCAGTTGTCTTAAATTAGGTCAGGGAGGCGGAGGTCAAAGTCACAATTCAGGACAAGCTTATGCAAACACAAATATGAACTCACTGACAAGTCATCCTTAGACAAAGGTCTTGTTTAAAACAAACTCCTGAGGGGAAATTCTTTAGAAGACGATGTCTTGAACATCAGATGGTACACCCCATGTGCACCTTTTATGGACAAATAATTTTAGTCCAATCCAATCTTGTACAATTTTATTTAAATACTCTGTTTATGAATCACATATGTTTTTAGGACCATAAGGATACATTTTCTATTTTTACATTCAAATAAGGCAAAAAAGTAGGATAGACATGAATGAAAATCTTTGTCTGGAGATGATGTGACTATATAATAATACCTGATAACTTTGTGATTTTACAATTTTCCATGTGACACGTGCCATTTGAGTCTCGATAAAATAGGATTTACAGAGACATTTTGGTCATGTGATTTTTTTTTTTTTAATTAAGGGACAGATATTTATTTGGAAAAACACCTGCATTCAAATGGACTAGGTTTTTGATGCTTCATCAGCTATTAGTGTGAATTTGTCAGGCAGACAGGTAAAATATGGCAGTCAGTGGAGTAATGTACTCTACCTTGGACATCTCCTGTTCCAGCTGCAGTCTGCGGTTCAGTTTCTGTTGGTAGGTCTTCATTACATTTTCTATGTGCTGCTCCATGTAGAACTTAAAGGCAAAAGGTGAATAGGTCTTGATGCGGGACTCCCTCTTCTCCTCATCACGTCCATTCTTCCTCACTGGAACTGGTGAAGTCTGGATCTGCTTCTTGTCTTTCACCGTTTTCTCTCCTTTTCCTACCTTGGTCTTTTCTTTCACCTGCTGGTTCTCCTCCACCTTCCCACTGCCTCCGCTACCGCTGTGAGTACTTCTGGCAGCCGGGTTGTTGAGCTCCTGGCCTCCACACATGGTCCCGGCTCCTTCCAGGGCTCCCGGTTCACCTGGTGCGCCAGACATGAGCAGGTTTTTGGGGTAAGGTGGCGGTGGGCAACGTGGCTCCTGCGCAGGCTCCAGGGTGTAGGTCTCTTCAGGCATGTAGGGCAGAGGTTCAGCTGTGTCCTGTGTCTGAGCAGTCATCCAGCCGGGGTGGCATGGTCCAACGGCAGTCTTGGGCTCTGGCCTCATCACTCGAATGCTGCTCACTGGTTTTTGGATTGGTGGGGATGTCACAGCTGTGGTGATGGTGTTCGGTGGGCCCATGGTGGGGTCTTGTTTCCCAGCTGGAGATGGTGCAGCCATAGTTGGCCGGACTCCACCAGTCCCAGCAGAGCGACTGTTAAAGGAGTTGGTTCTGCTAGGGACACGCACTTCACCCCTGAATTGACACTGAGGTTGGGGCTGCCTGGCTGAAGCAGCTCCATCAGGACCTGGAGGCCCCGCCCAGTGGTGCTCATACAGGTCCAGGTTCAGGCTAGCCCTGGATGGCGTCATTAAGCCCTGGGGCAGGTCTGCGAAGTCAGGACCCATGGTTGCAACTCCACCTGGTGAACGGGACATCATGTGGACCTGGTGGGAGGTGGGGCTGGCCTGGCGGGGGTGGGAGTGCGGGGACAGGTAGAGGTTAGCAGGGTACCCTCCTCCTGCTCCTCCAGGACCATTCTGGCTCATGGGCCCTTTACCCTGCAAGTAGTTGTCTGGGGGCGCCATGGGGGGTGGTGCCATCTTGTTCTGGAAGGAGGGGGTTCGTTTGACTCCATAGCTTGTGGGCTCCATCATGTGTGGCCTAGCATGACCATAATCAAAATGTGGTCCCGGGACAGGCCCCCCTGGTGGCTGTGGCTGGAGCTGCAGAGGCTGACCTGGGACATTGTAGCTCATCATGGGGCCGTGTTGCTCCATACTGCTGGGGTACCCTTTCTGCTGGGCCCCTGGGGGGTATATGGCATTGGCTGGATTACTCTGTGTGGGCATCACTGATGGATACGTGCCCATACTGGGGGGTCGACCCATTGGGTTTCCCATTGCAGGACCCTGTGCTGCACCAGATGGGGGCAGCATGTAGTTCATCACAGGGGCTGCGCTCATGTAAGGTCTGGGCATTTCTCCCTCAGGGCCATATCCAGCCACTCCCTCATACATTGGAGCCCCCATCTGGTGGTACGGGGGTATAGCACCAGCTTCACCTGAGGCTTCCATTGCAGGGCGGTGGTCCATGGAGTTTGGCATGCCAGCTTTTACTAACAAGACAAGGAAACTATTTCAGAAACACTTTTCTTAAGGTTTTTGTTGTATGAAAACTAGATATCTATAGACCAATTATCAGAGCTGACATTCACAGAAATTCTTAGTACCTTTCATATAAGAAAAAAAAAGAAAAAAAAAGAAGAAAAAGATACCCAAAGGAAAAACTTGATTCATGTTGACAAGTGTCCTGTCCACTGAACTATCCTGGGATTTATCTGTTAGCCGTCATCATTTCATTATGTCACTTTGGCTATAGTTTAATGAAAGCTGACGAAAGACTTTGCATCATTAAATGATTGTTTAAAAAAGTACATCATTGTTAATCAACTGATTGCATTTCAGTGACAAACTTGACAAAAGGCAGTGTTTGCATAAAAAGAAAAAATCTCAACCACATAAGTGACTTTCATCCTATTCCCCAACTGACTACACGAGTGTGTTTGTGCACCTGGTGAAGTCTGTTTGATGACACGGACGATGAGCTCATTGCGAGGGTCCAAGTAACCCATTTTACTGATGTATTCCAAGGCCGCTTCAATGTTTCTGCTTCCTGTCTGCTTCAGCGCCCGCACTGCCATCTCCTGTGACAGAGACATACAAAAAAAAACAGAGAAAGTCAGGAGATGCTTTACTTTCACAGGTTTATAGGTTATATTTATATTCTAGGATGTTTTCAGTTACCAAACAGAAGAGAGCAAAAGCTTAATAGAGTTTTAATGTAAAAGTAAGAAACAAAAGGATGAATTCATCACATGACAACATTCTGACCAAAGACACAGAAAAATATTTATCAAAAAATGTCAATAAATATGAACAATACATAATAAACATGGACAACATCACAATACATGGCGGTATTCTGGCATTCTTATTGCACTTATTTGATGCAATCACATAACTTGTACAAACAACTCTAGTATGCCCTGCAACTTATGTTGTCCATGTAAAATACTGTTTACTTTGGCTAATAGTTCTATTAGGAAGCACTTTAAACCAGTGTCCAAAATGAGGAAATCAGCCAACTTAAATTTAACTTGCCATTTTATTATATTGGCTTGATTTGGAAAATGACAAACACTGGAGTTGTGTGCCTCTGCACTGGTTCTAATTGCTTTAACTGTCTTATTTGGTATGTGTAGTCATGTGGACATTCAGCTTCAGGCATTTTTCTATTCCCATGTAGAACATGTCATAATGTAGAAAAGTATTAAGTATATTTAATATTCGACCTCTATTTCAAAGAAAATTGATGAGCATAATGTCTTAATGCCAATTCACCTTGAGGTGCCCATGAACCCAACATATAAACAAAAGACAAAAAGGATGTTTAAAAAAAATATAGAAAAAATTGTTACTGGAGGTGATCGACCACCTGCATCCTCCCCTACTTTGAGTTGCATACCAGTAACTTCCTGTGCCTGTCACAACACTGCAAAAAATAAAAATGTTGTCCAGACACAAGGAGGAGGTCAAATCATGACTGGTCTTCATTCCAAGAATGGTACCGTTTCTGTTTTTTTTTTTAATAAACCAAGCTCCACAAATTGAGAAGAATTATTAGTAGTAGTTTGTGCATCACTGGGGAAAAAGAAAGAAAATATCTGACAAAACATTTACTTCTAATCTTTGTTTGTATTTTCAGGTTGTAGAAAAAATGTCCTGTGATGCAAGATTTTATCTAATCACAGGTGTTTTCAGACAGATTAAAATAACAGGTTAAAATAATTACCCATTGCTGATTAGATTTCATCACATATGACCTGTTAACGATTCAACTGGTCTAAATGACAGCTTGGAAAAGTGTCATTTTTCCACAATGGCATGAAGTGATATTAGTTTAATTTAGATTTACCTTATATTTTCATTTGGACTGGTGTTTGTTACACACGCAATTTCAGTTGAGAAGCCTTTAATTAAAATGTCAGCATGTGGCTCAAGTCAATAATTAGTCCGTTCTTAAAATGAATGACATAGTTTTAGAAATCTACACCAGGCACTTTAGGTTAGACTTCAGAGTGATGTCTTTGCAGGGTCATATTTATGTGGTTTTTACTTGCTTTGTCTCTTTTTTCTACCACACTCCCAGGGGCCTTCATGTGGAGCTCATCCCTGGTCCAGTGGTTTCTCCTCCAACAGGTGTGTTAGTGGAAAAGCCCAGAGGTATGTAGGTCACTTATGTGAAAAATGCTGGTTTACCACTTTGGCATTTTGGATCATAAGCCTCTGTGTGCACTTTGTGATTGAGACACAGCAGCAAAAATGCAAAGGAGGAAAGATGCAGAGCATTCCTGTCGAGCCTTTTATTACACAATGCCAATCATTCCCTCTAGTTCTACGTTAGTTCAGTGCAGAAAATCCTGATAACTTTGCTTTACTTTTTGGCTTTATTGTTTTGGATGTTTTCAAACTACACAAGATTAAACAGAATGTAGGAGTTACTGGTGTTCTGCTGGTTTGACCCAGTTGGATTGTCTGTTTTATTATGTGGTAGGCTAATAATAATTGTTTTATTATGCCATTTTGGAAAGTCAAAAACAAAACAAAATAAACAAACGAAAAAACCCTCACCAATTAAGGCTGAGAAATATTCAGTTGACTTTTTTTCCCCCACATGAGTATGGCCCACATACTCAGACTATGAATAGTCCTGCCTCCCCATGCTATGGAAATTATAGTGAATATAAATCTAAACTTCATTGATTTTTCACTTGAGGACTGGCCAAAGAAATGTGATACACGAGATACCGAGATGAAAATAACTATTGAACTTTTCAACATGGCAAAGAATAATGAGTAATAAATAATAATAATTGATTATTAATGAGTAATGAATAACAATGATTGTTTATCATCTCAAATGATTAACAATACTTTCATTAACATTCTGCTGCTGATTATTTTCCACAATTATAGGACGGGATATACAGGGTTTAACAAAAAAAGTTATTTAAAACAGTGTTGTAGCAGACCATTTAAAATATCCAAAACAGTTATGCCCAAGAAGCAGGTCACAGCGAGGCTTGTAATCGTATATCCCCGAAATCATGGAACTATCGATTACACAATCCATATGAACTCATTTTCAGTTACATTGACCTGATAGTGGCAGAATAATGGTAAAAAAAAAACAATTTTCCCCACACAAAACTCCACTTATTGAATGGAAGTGAGACTACATGTACTTTGGACGGCAGTAGTAAGAAAATAGATAAATGCAAGATGATCAATATGAACCAAATTTGATCTCTATTGGCCTATTATTGTTTGATTCATGTCCAAAAAACTGATTTTCAACATAAGCACACCCATGTGGATGACTTATAATACTCATAGTTGCTGAAATCGATCCATTAGGGGTCCTCTATGTTGGTTACCAAGGGATAAGAAATCCAACCAAATCTGTCATCATGTTCATATGAATGATATCCGGTGGTGGTGGACTCGACAGCAGCAGTATTTGGGGTAAGACCATTAAATCAATGAAACTGAGTTTTGGGGATGTAATGGTTATACATTATAATAAATTGTGTCATATTTCATTTCAGTTTGACAACTACAGCACTTGAACACAACACGCTCATTATTTTGAATTTATGTAATAGACTGGATCTTCCCAACAGCTTATGAAGGCAGCATAAACACACGATACAATCAAAAACAGAACCAACACTTCAAGCAAAAATTGAGGCAGAGGCGAGAGCTACAGAAGCAACATGTGTATTTACAAATACTATTTTTTCTTTTTCTCCCTGGTTTTGGATTTTGCTGATTTGACAATTTTCCATCTTGATCCAGGTTCGCAGTTTAGTTGATTTAATTTCTTTCACGACACAAAAAACCTCAAAGATTTGGTTATTTTGTAATAAATAAATGAATTGTTTGATTAAAATTATGTTTACAATTATATTCTTCGTAGTCATTGGTAGTGAACACTGATGGGAGGTTTTGTACCAACATGCTAAACAGTGCACTCCACCTACATGTCTGAAAACACACAAAGGTCTTGACATGATGAACCCACTTCTGAGAAGATGCTCCCCGTTCCAAGACACTTTTCCTTTAATTTTATACCCATTTATATATATGATCTGTCTGCAGTTTGAACAACCGCTTTAGCTACGTGATGAAAAGGCAACTAATTAAGCCACTGGCCTTTAGCTTCACTAAACCTGCAAACAAACCAGACACCAGAGTGGGAGATCAACTGGTCTGAATATCTGCCGTTCCCTCTCCTACTGAGTGACCCACACCTCCATGAAGAAATCCCCTAAAATGGCATATGACCTCACTGCAAAGACATTTCAACCCAGACCTCTACCCTGCCACTCTCACAGAGCCGCCATTCAAACCCTGGGTGCAGATGCGCCCCTGCTGGCCGTACAGGGAAGGAACGACCCTCAATAACATTCCCCTTATTTTTTTCCTTTCTCGGTTACAACAGGTTTGAAACCCACACCTTAAGGACTCATAATATACATTGAAATACATCTTAAAAGCACTAACAAATCACATACTTAAAGATACACAGGTGAAGACACATTAAATACCTAAAACCTTCAACAAAAACTTTAAACCTAACCCATTTTTATGATTATTGTAGACAGAAAATATGCATATTCTTTACACTGGTAGAAGTATAAATATAACATAGTTACTTAAAGTAATAGTGGAAAAATAGTACCAGCGACCCTGTATCTCACCAGCATGTTCTATACAGAATCATAACTAAAATAAATAATGACCTGAATTTCTGAGGTTGTCCTGCGGTATTGATGCAGGAGATCAGTTTCCCAATAGAGTGGGTGGTACTTTCATATATAAATCCACATAGGACTTCCTATTAGTGTTCAAAAGTAAGGGGTTGTAATGGTACAGGTATCCCACACTTTGGTTTGTACCTTGGTTCTTGTGCCACAGTTTTTGGTTCAGTTTCGTTTCATGTTTTGTATGTAAAGAGAACATGGTGTTTTCTCCTAAAATTAAATTGAAATTTTGCTTGTCAAAAAACCCCCCCAAAAAACGTGAATTTTACTATCCGAACAAATTCCATGACTGTACTGAAATAAAATAACCCTTTCTGTCCTGAACAACAGAACTCTTTGTTATACATTTATTTGTACACAGTCCTGGAAAACAAACACATACACACATAAGGACCAAATGCTAAGCATAGGGATGTGAAAGAAAGTGGCAGTATGGTGGACCTTTGCAGAACTGAGAGAGAGGGGTGCGGGGTGAACTTTCACCTTTTGTCATTAGTGCAAAAATCAAACCATTTCTAATTTAGACGCCTTCAAAATAACATTCAGTGGAACAAGTGAAAATGATCTTGGTAAGATTTCTTGAAATAAGATTTTCAAGATCTGTTGTCTGAAAATAAGTTCTTATATCTCACTCAAAGGTTCCCTTTTAGGTGACTGTGTCTTATTTTAAGTGTGATGAGATATTTGGACTAGAAATTAGAAAAATACACTTGGTAAGCTTCAGTTTTTTTTCAGTGTGGACCATATTTTGATGGTTTATAACATGGAAATTGTTTGATATAAGTAGGCAATTTATCAATTAATTCAAGTTTTTTGTTCCGGACAATTTAAAAAATTTACTTTTTTTCCTCCTCCTCTTCTGACGGTGTCAGCATCCGCAGTACCCCCCCCCCCCCCCAAAATATACATATTTTATTATTAATGAAGATGTATCAGTATTAATAAACATACACGTACATGAATAATTTTTGGAAAGAAAAGTCTAAGAGGCCTTTAGAAATGATCAGTTAGTTCTGTTGTGTGTTATATTTAACTCACATGCAAAGACGTTTAATGTTTTCATTTTTCCTTTATATTTGAAAGAACAGAAGGTGCCCACACAATGGTCGCATCTTACCCTCATTAATATGTGATCCTGCAGTGGTCAGTGTATCAGTTTGTAAGTCACTTCATTAAAAACACAGATTTTTTTTTTTCTGTAAATGCTGCTGATGAGTCTGATATTGCCTAGTCCTAACCTTTTTGGGTTTCAGAAAGTACAAAGATGCAAGAACAAACCCTGGACAGAATGAGCTTTTGTCCCTGTGTGTCCATTTCATGGTCCTTCTGTCTGTGGTTTGTCAGACACACAGACGGCCTTTATTTGTCATGAGGGAACTAAATCTAACGTAAACGTTTAAAAGTGGGGCGGTGCAGTAATCGTGGGCATGGTCTGCTCTCAAAGCCAGGAAATGCCAAGGCCACACACTTTCTATGCCTTCAACAACATGTGTGTGTGTGGTGGCCATGGTCTGTGCGTGCAGGTGTAAATACTCCGCCACATGCTGCGTGCACACACACACACACACACACACACACACACGTTTATACTCCATTTCCTGTGTGGATGTGCACGTTGCATTCCTGTGTAGCCAGCACAGACTCCTGGCTGCCACAGTCACCAAGTAATGTCACATTATGTCTTGCTGAAACCTTTCTACCTCGTTTTACTTCCTCCTTTTCAAACATACATCAAAGTCAGTCAAATCAAATCAAACTGTGAAAATTTACGTACATAATGTTTCATATGTTGGTAATATCTAAAGTTGATTTTTAGATTTTAGTGTTTTGTTTGGCTTTTGCACCTATGGATAAAGCATCCAGGAGATAAAGGAAACGAGGGAATACATGAAACAATTGTCCTAAACCAGACCCATCACAATGGTGCATGTGACAGTGAAAGTTTGCAGGTTTCTCTATGATAGTGTTTTTCAACCTTGAGGTCACCTGAAGATTTAATGGGGTTTTCTAAAAATGCTTTTCTAAAATGCCAAAAAAATTTTTTCCAAATACTGTGGTACTGTTTATCTGTCAAATATTCAATATGGTCAGTTTCATATGCTGCTGTTTTTTTTTCTTAATTTTAAATTTAATTTATTGTCTTTTCAGTATTAATTGTCAGCCTTATAAATACAAGCTCCACTGACTGTACATATCCTGACCAAGGAAAATACAATTCTCAATTTGTGCAGTAATCTACACCTCATTTTTCCTCCGTCCATAACAATATATATTATATAGACTAAATGTCTAAGAAACTGTTACATGATCAAAAACAAATGAATTTTAGAAAAAAAGGCTCAGTTTTGAATGTCTGGTGTTTCCAGACATGTTGTGATGTTAAATGGGATCACAAACCAAAAAGGTTGGCAAACATTATTCTATACTATTGAAGCAGAAGAAACAGAAACCAAACATTAATTGGCGACTTCTCCAATGCTTTGCAGAGAAGAAATACCCTGACTGTCGCCAGATGGTATCTCATGATACCTTTCCGCAATCGATCCATTGTCTAAGGAGGGGCCTTATTTAAAATCCTTATATGTGATTAGATGAAGAATCTGTCTGTCATCGTGACTGATTCAGGACGACTGAACACTAGCTGCCAACATCGGTTGTGGATGTGGTTGTCATTTCTTCTTCCCAGTTCCATTACTGTCAGCCAAAGTTCACCAGCCTCTTTGACTTGGTCCTCAACCAACACAACCAGGGGGGTACCACAATAACCATGGGATTGTGCACTGGTACTATTTCTTTATCCACCAGTGGAGCCATCTGATAGTTCAAACTCTTGCCAATCCCAGTTGGAAGAAGAGTGAAAACATCATTTCCAAAGCCGTCCTCTGTTCACCTTTTAAGGAATGCACATGTGGTAGAGTAGACAAAACAGTGGAAATAGCCGAGTTTACATGCCATTGTTGTGTCACTGAAAAGCTACACTGCCGTCGGTTCTGCTTTACTTCAACCAGCTAGTAGTCCCACTCTGCCACACTGATTGGCTCCTTCGTTTTGAAGAAAATCTGAACCTCACGGTACTCAGATGGTTGTGTGAGTGTACGAAATCCCATAGCATGAACTTGGAAAGTGCAAAAATTATACTAAAGTTAAAACAGAATTTCATAGTGAACTGTATAGGTATTGGCAAGTCATAAAAAAAGATAATCGAATATAACTAGTTAATATACCATGATGAGGCAACTAACTTCAAGAATAATTAATTTCAACATGTGTTACATAAGGAATCACAGAACGTACACTGTTAAATATCATGAAGGCTGAAGAACACTACCTCCCAAAAAGTAAAAAATGTGAAACATTAAATAGTTTAAGTCAATGAAACTAACTTACTCTAGTCAAGTCTAAACTGGAGCCAACTGTACCTTATTGTGTTTTTAATCCTCTATTTCACTGGACATCTGTGTCAAATATTGTACTTTTTACTGCAGCACATTTATCTGGCAGATTTAAGTTTATTAAATTACTTTTCACATTACAGCTTCTCATCTCATTGCATGATTTTGCATACTTCTGATGAGTCAAAGAATAAAGCAGGGGTTTTTTGTTTTGTTTTTAATGAGCGATACTTCAATTTCTCATCCTTAAGGAGTAAAAAAAAATCTCTAAAAACTCATTGACACAGAGGGGGAAGAGCTAATGAAAAAATAACATTTTAGAGATAAGTAGTTCTCAAGGGACTGGAAATCAATGCAATATCTCTGTACATTAAACTATCAACAGTATGTAAAGTGGCTCTGATGATATAAACGTGAAAACATGCAGAACAATGCAGACATTATTGCAGCAACACAAATCTAAAAGGCATCTAAAAAGACAGAAACCATTTAACTTGTACTTTTCATATTTTAGAGTACATTTACTGACAGTATTTCCTTTAAGTTCACCTTTAATGGAATAGTATAATAGTACTTTAATATTTTTACCACTAACAAAGGACATGAATACTTCTTCTATTTCTTTTTGCTGTAAGTTCCACATAGTTAAAATGTAAAAGAATGAAAAGCACAACCTGATTAAAGAGGATTTGGCATCTCAGTGAAACTATAAACATCACTGCAAACGTCTAAGCAGACATTAAACAGCACTGAAACTGACTTATGAACCATTAACACGTAGTAATTCTCTGTGTCTCTGCTTTTTATTGTTCTGTTCTTCCTGCCTTGGATTGTGTGTGTGTGTGTGCGTGTGTGTGTGTGTGTGTGTGTGTGTGTGTGTGTGTTGGGTGGAGGCGGGCCTGGTGACCCCGGCTGTCATGGCGACAGATGTTCCCTGCTCACATTCCACAGCTCAGGAAGCAGGAATTCAAGCTATTTGCAATCTGGATAGTCTCTCTCACATCTCCCACTCTCTTTCTTTCTTTCTTTTTCTTTCTCCTCCGTCTGTCGAAAATATCCAGGCCACATTTGCACCCTTGTCATAATGGTCACAGGCCACAAGCCACCAAGTTATCCCAAACGCATAATCACCAGCCTACAAACTCTACACAAACTACACTAGTGCAAACACAAGACTCTCATGTTTGTCTCGTGCTGTTACTATCAACAATATGAACTTCACAAATAGCTCTATCCTTCTGAGATAGTGTGTGAGGAAGAAACTCTAGACTCAAACACATTCCAGTATAAGACCCTGCAAATGGGAGCCATATGGAGGACAGTCAGAGAGCAGAGTACAAAAGGATGGACATGCCAATGGGACGTCCATCTGTCATCTCCACATGTACACGCCTATTAAATATTTTCTCTTTCTCGCTTACAAATAATTTCTCGTGACCCCCATCCTCTGCACCACACACACACACACACACGGACTCTGTGCTTTAAAGTCACGTCCCATTGGCTTCACCGCTGCATAAACACCGCAGTGTTTGCTTGCTCACACGTTGGGAGACTTTCATATTCTTAGCGTGCGGCAGATTCCAAAGCGGCCGCAGAAAGTCCTTTTACACTGAAAGGCCTGTGCGATAGCCCAAAAGTTCAGAGGAAGAAAAATCTAAACACACCCTCCTCCTTCCCTTCACTTCCTTTCCTTCCTTGTCATCTCAATGCGTGGCATGCCAACCTCCCCCTCCTTCATTCCCCCTCAAAAACATTTCCTTTAAAAAAAAAAAAAGAAGAAAAAAGAAAAGATGATTATGTAACGGGCCACATCGCACTGTAATTTGCTGCCGAAGGAGGATGAACTGATAAGAGGAACGCTGGAAAAAAAAGTCTGAAACTGAAGAAGCATCCTGGTATGATTTCATTTGATATGATATATGATAGATCGTGTGATGTACAGCAGCCACGGTGTCTCTCATTTACTTAAAAATACAAGGAAGATGCACAAACTACCCCTTGAGGTAGAAAATAACAAAATACAAACTTTAACTTAGTTAGTCTACTTAAGTAAATTCTCCATGAACTTTAATATTAATTTTTACACCCTACATTTCAACACAAATATACTCCACAAGTCCACAAGTCCACAAGTCCATCTTCAAACAAATTTTTGAGTAATTACATGAGAAAAGTCGTTCTGAGTACCGGCCCTTTAAGTGTAAATGAGCTACTTCAGGCCCCGCCCCCTCCAGGTTGTTGACTGTGCTGCTCTGTCCAACAGAGAACTAAACATTTTAGGTAATTGGCTTCAAGTTTGGACATATTTTCAGTATGGAATAAAACTGCTGCTGCTGATAACCAATTATGTTGTGCTCAGAGACATTTTCATCACAAATCATGACCATATATGTGCAAATGTCATGATATAATTAGTTAGAAAAACATAACAAATTAAGGATTTAAAACTGATTGTAGAAATGATTAGAAATATGGCTTTGCAGCACCTGGAAGGTTTAAATGTCAAATTTATGAAGTATTAGGGTCCAAATACACAAATAAATAAACCAAAGACTAATAAAAGTGGTTTTTATTAGTTATATATTATTACGATTTAAGCAAATATGACCTCATTAATACCAGTTTGGTGATTTGTCATGTGCTATATCTATTAACTACATTCAACAAATATAACTTAATTAAAATATAAAAGATGAATCTGGAGTTGGTTGAACAGTCTTAAATGTGTCACCATCATGTGAACTTCACTTCACTATAAGAAAAGATTATATTTATCCCACCATGGGAAATTCTAACAGTTAACAGCAGCCACATACAACAAGCAAGTCTAGAAAAAAGACAGGTAGAAAAAACCCAACATACATGTGAAAAATGTAATACAAAAAGAAAAAAAATATGAAAATTGAATATTATTTACATATTAACATTGTGGATGATGTGATAAGAGTCTTATGTCTGTGGGGAGGAATGATCTGTGATATCGGTCCCCGTACTGGGATGTAAAAGTCTGGTGCTGAATGAGCTACACTGGGCCTCTACAGTTTGATGCAGGAGGTGGGAGGGGCTGCCCATAATAGATGTTAGCTTTGCCAACATCCTTCTGTTCACCACCTCCTCCTCCTCGATAGAGTCTACAGTGAGCAGCTTTGCACACAAATGGGAAATGTCCTTCAAATAAATACTTTTTCTTTTCACTCTTCGAGCTCATACAGTAAAAATCAATCATTATCAACAAAAGTAGCTGAATTTGTACTGGACCTAAGAAGATTGTGTTTTTCCATATTGCTCATCTTGCTTCATTTCAGTACAGTTGATTGGACCACTGAGTAAGATAAGACACTAGTAGTGTATGTCCACATGAGCCAAAGTGACAAAAATCAATCCACAATCACAGACAACTAATTTCTGAACCAAACACTTTGCCATTATATTATTTTTATAAAACCACTTGCAAATTTCATCCTCCTCTATTAAAACTTTACTCATCGCTATAGGTTCACTGAAGGTGGATCATAAAGGTTTACGCCCATGACTGTGTCTGTATAAATGACACATACATAGGTACACCGACTCGTATAGAAGATTTTTCAGATGACTAGATTTTGTGACCTTAAATTAAAAAAAAAAAAAAAAAAAAAAAAAAAAAGCAGAATATTTGTACCTCTTCCATATCTTCCATTCTTCTATGCTAGGGTGGGGCTCAATAAGGCAAACAAAAAAGCATATGTGAATATGATGAAAATCTTAAAATCAAAAATCACTATTTATGTATCTCACCAAAAACAGTGTATTGTCTATGTGCATTAGGACTTGAAATATTTAATAAAACAAGGCCAAAACCAGTTGGCTACATCATGTGAAATATACAACATGGTCAGCTGCTTCTAACATAAAAGCATAATTCTATACTTAAAAAAAAGGTTCTGTGGGCCTACATAAATAAATGAAAGCTGAATTCCTCTGTGGCGTTTCAACAACTCAGCACATTACACTAGGTGACACAGGGTGAAAGATATTCATTATGTTGGTTCCACCAGCATTAGGAGCTGTAGACTATATGCTCAAAACTGTAAGACTACACAAGTAATAATAATAATAATTATAATGGGACTCAAAGACGCTTTACATGAAGTACAAAATAGAACAATAAGAGTCTGACTATAATAAAAAAGCCAAAACAAACAATGGAAAACAGAGCAATCTCACATTAAAACTGACAGAATAAAAGTAATCAAACATTAAAAGCAATCTTGAATAAATACGTTTTTAAAAGGGAAACATAATAAGACTGATAATCGAAGACTACTGTAGCAAGTTTGGATTTAGATCCAGTTTAATTTTGAAGAAACGACTACAGTTCCATTGTTTTATTAGTTGTATAGATCGTTTTAGTTTATGTATTATGATTATTAAAAACTTGACAAAACTCAAGTAATAAATTAATTAAGGAATGTGATTAATTAAAGCAGATATGAAAACTGTAATAAAGCTTTTCCCCCCACACACACAAAGAGCAGCATCTCAGCAGTATTATATATAGTATAAGTATAGTAGTATTAGATAATTACTTCATACTTTGAAGACATGTCTGAAATCATTTGACCAATAATCTAATAATTACTCCTGATTAATGTAAAAAGTGAACTTAATGAATATTCAGTATTTGTCAATAATCCAATTTACATATTTATTTATACACCTAATATACACAGAGACAGACAGGGAGGAGAGGCGACGTTCTTGGTGGCGACTCAACAGCGGGCGGAGGAACTGCTCCACCCCGTTGCCATTGAATATTCACATCCTGTTTGTACTGGCTGAGCCGGCACTGGTCTGGTCCATTCACAATGGTGGTAGCAATGGACGTCAACCGCTGAGCTCTGTGACCCACTAAACAGTTGCCATTGTACATCACACAGACCTTTGGTCAATTATTTTGGACTGTAGGTGTAACACCTACAGAGTACCGACTCCAAAAGCTGATCAGGTCTGGGATATAAAGGGGTAATTAATGTTATCCATATACATTTCTATATGGGGATAACTACATTTATTATGTTGTGGTTTTCTCTTGTCATTATTTTGTATGCACTATCAAATACATCACTTACCAAATGTTTTCTTCATGTTGAATTAGGAGTCAGTTAATTCACTTTATTTACCTTACCATATAACCTTATGATGGCTTAATTCAAACGTATAACCACATAACCACACACAGCGAAATTCCTGTAAACTTAATTATGTATATTGCTTTAATTATCATATTGATAATACATTGTGTAGTGCATATTGTACAAATTGTTGTTCTAATTGTTTATCTATAATAGGATAACTGCAACACTATTTATCCCAGGGAGAAAGCATAAACTGTTGTGGTTAATTTCATATACTGTTATGAAATTGGTAGATTTTATGTTGTTGTTGTTGTTGTTGTTGTTGTTGTTGTTGTTGTTGTTGCGTATTTTACATTGTTCTGATTTTCCTGTCTTTTATGACTATTTTGTGTTATATCTTTTCTTCAGAAACACATCAGGTGTTTAACAGTGATGAGTTGAGATTGATTTGGCCCGACCGCTCAACCTTTCTGTGTAGGGCGGCCTCAGAAATCTACAAGTTGCGGTGAGGATTTCTTCACAGTTCTGTGCATTAGCTTCAGAGGAGCATTCTTCACATGCCAAGCTCCATCACAGGGCCAGTCCTCGAGCTCCTTAACCACTGGTGTACCGGATACAAACTGCACCAGTTGCATTTGGATACAGTACTGATGTGGCTTGATCATTTACCACCATACATACAGTAAATATTGTGAGGAGTTCTTTTGACTGGTCAGTGTGTGTTCATACTATAAATGAAAATTGTACATTAGTGTTTTATTTTCATTATAAGACATTATTGTCATATTTGGCTTTTATAAAACTATATGAGCAGATCTAGTAAACACATATACACTGTTTTGCCCCAGTACAGTCTCACTTCTTGTCTGATGATCATTCATTGTTTTTACTCATAATGTTTAGAAGAAAAATGGACCAAAATACATATTTCCAATAATTCTCCTCTCAACAGTAAAAGTTGGGTAATGAGGCAGTTTGGAAAATTTTAGTAGAAAGTATTGATATTTTGGTCAAAATGTTGACAGAGGAAGAATTGTCAAAATCTACTTGAGAATTGTCAGATGCCTGAAAATCATACTTAAAGAGAATACATCAAAGAAAAGTGATATTCACATATTAAATATGTTCCAAATTACTGCCACTGCATAAAAAGAACACTTCCTCATACATTTCCCACCACTCTGAAATTAATTTAACCAGTATTCACTTGCTGATCCTTAATAAATGTTTTCCTCATGAATAAAACCTACAATGCAATCCCCCTACTATCCCCTTAACTGCACATGTGTCAGTTTTAATAACATAAATCAAAATGTAACATCACAGATTGACGGATCATATTCAAAACTCTTTGTAAGACTGATTTTGCCAATGCATATGAGAGGTATGGGTAATTCTATGGAGTAATTGTCAAAGAAGTGAAGTGACCCATGATTAACAGTCTCCACATGACTGTTACACAGTGATTTCTGAGGCTGTAGGTCAAAGGTCAAACATGCTCTTGATTCATGTGGAAACACTTCTCCATCCTTGTTCCTCCATGAAGCAGATGGAGCATGATAGAAAAAATACTGGGTCTACTCAATTTTTCACAAATGTATCCTTAATGATGTATGTTCTCCCAAAGTATGAAGAACTGTTGCCTTATTGATATCCCACGCTCCCAATTGCACCCACTTGAAGTTACATTTTGATGGTCACTCCAGCTTTAGTTAAGAGATCATTTGTCTGTTGCTCAGCAAACTATGATATATTTTGGGTATCACATGTATTTTGCTTAAATACTGATGCTTTCCTCTGATCAGGAAGACTCCTTTCCCACTATGCTTATGTTGTGTGAGACTCTGTGCACTATTAACGCACTAAAGAGACAGCGACTTCCTGATCCTCCTGATCCTAATTTTGAGTGGCGATTTCTTCACCCATAGAGTACATACCGAACAGCTTGGTCTGAAAATCCACCTGACATTTCAAAATGTCTATGTTTTTGTCTGCATTACATAACTGCACTATGGTAAACTTGGCAGAGGAGACCAGTATAATATCTGTACTTGTTGATAGGAGCCTCTGCTCGCATTGAGAAACATTACAGACTGTATGAGGAAAAGTGGGATTGGACAAGTGAGTTAAGCAGCTTTTTGGGGAACATGCTTCTTTTTAATTAGAACTTGTGGTTAAGTAATAATCTCAAACTTCCTCGTATACAAATACATAGAGGAGGCTCATATAGACAAAAGTATACAAGGACAGGATGGAACAAACCAAAGAGATACTATGTATGTGTGTGTGTGTGTGTGTGTGTGTGTGTGTGTGTGTGTGTGTGTGTGTGTGTGTTAAATGGCTTTTAGAAAAGCTCCACAAATAAGATTAGCACATACTGTGCATCTTCTGGTTCTCCTGAGGGTCTTGGTCTGCAAGTATATCTACATAAATCCTATTATTCCACTGATAATAACAAAAATAGTGCCAACGGTCCTGTGCTCATCCGGGCCTCACAGATGTGATGTCTTACGATCAACAAAAGGGAGTTATTCAACAGATCATAAAATCAATCCAACTGTTTGTTTTTAATCAACAAATGCCAAAAACAGTGTGAATTGTATAGGAAGCCCCCAAAGCTCTTCTGAAGTAACATCTGACTGAACAAAAGTAGGTAACTTGGTAATGACATATTACTGTGGTTAAAGCTGTTAAATGCTACGCAGGAGGTTGTTGATGGAAACTAATATTGGGGCAATTACTTTATTTGATCTCGATTGAAACTGAATTCTGTGAATCAATCGGAAATGCAATCTGTTGAGAACCGAGGGAAGCTTTAAAGATTGAGGAATTCATCACTGCTCAGGCTCTTAACATGGTGTTTGAAAAGGTAAATTAAAAATTATATGAGTTTTTTCAGAATATATAAGAAAGAAGTGACATCCAGTCATATTAGGAGGAGTACACGATGTTCATTCCAGCCTATAATTGCTTGTGTTCTGCTGCAGTGTCTGGAAAATCCAATCAATTTAAGACATTTAATTAATTTATAATAAATGACTTAAAATGCAATTACTCAGTTTAGGTAAGTATGCATCTCCTACTAATTTACTTTTACAATGGATATTGGTTCAGCTACATCCGATAGTCAGGTATGAGATAGATGTGACCATTAGGAAATGTTTTGTTTGACCTTTACAGTGAATAAGACACAAAGATTTGCTCAGTAATCACCAACACATCTGTCAGATTTACTATAAGAACACTGTAGTATAACACGTGGCTCATTCTGTATCTAAACAAACGAACAAACCCAAAACCCACAGACCTAGTTTTGATGAGTTCCTAGTTTTTCTAGCAAGTCTTTACTCTGTTTCTACACAAGTACTTTCTGGCTTACTGCACTGACTGTGTTCAGTGTAAGCAGTAATTAGTTGACCAATCAGCAGCCATATAGAAAAGAGTAAGTGCTGTTATCAGGCTAATTACTGATCTCCTTTATCTGCCAGGGAACACCTCTCTCCGTTGCCAAAGTAATCAAATAGGATTAAAAGTTCTTTTAGTTTTTCTAATTACATTATTTTCTTCACAAAATGCAGAGCTCTAAATATCTCATCACCCAAACCCACTTTATCCTCACTTGGGTCAAGGGGGTCTGTGAGGGTCTAATGCAGCTACAATGGGTGAAGGCGGGGTACACCCTGTATGAGTCTCCAGTTCATCTCAGGGCTGAACATAGACAAAAAAATCACTCTCACATTCACACCTATGGACAATTTAGATTAACTAATTAACCTATCAGTGCATGTGTTTGGATGGTGGGAGGAAACTGGAGTACCTGGAGAAACCCCACACAGACACGAGGAGAACATGCAAACTCCACACAGAAAGGTCTGGTGCTGGAATCGAACCAGGGTCCTTCTATCTGTGAAGCACGAGTGCTAACCACTAAATATATACAGGAAATAGACCACAAGACCTAATGTTGAAATGCGTTTTCTGATTCTTCGTTTGTGAAGAAGAAAGTTGTGAGTTCTGTGTTTTTTTGACTCATTGTTTTCATGACAAACCAAAATGTGTTACAGTCTCTTCTTGTAGTAGATTTATAGATACACTTTAACTGCCCTACCTTATATGTAAGTGACTTAATTAATAATAATAGTAATAATAATAATGATAATAATGTCTCTAAAATATTTTTGATATAACTTTTATCAAACTTGTGTGCGCTTATTCATAATTACATTTTTGTTTTTGAGATGTCAGTTATTAATCATTCGAATTACTTAAATACTTTGACAACTTCCAAATAAACCAAAGTGTGTAAGAACTTTTGTCCTACATTTGTATAAATAGATTTAGTCAACTAACGATTTAGCTTCTTGCCATTTAAGATAGTTGGCAACACTGCAGAGCCCTTCTTCTCCATCTTACCTGGTCACATCCAGCGTTGACCAGCTCCTGTAGCATCTGCCTGTTCACCTCCCCAGCACCGGCAGGGTGCCCTGATCCAGAGGAGGGGCCTGATTCATTAGCAAAGGGCATGAGGGACTTGCGAATCTCCCGCAGGGCATTCTGGTAGTTGTTGAATTTCTGTGGAGGTCGGAGCTGCTGCTGCCTGCTGGCGGTGTCTTTGCCCCCCTTGCAGTCAGCCCCCCTGCTGCCGTCAGTGCGGGAGCTGCCCCCGTGCAGCGCCTGGCTCACTAGCTTGGCGGGCTGCTTCAGACCCTCCTTAATCTCCTGAAGCCTTTGGCGGGTGTTGCCCACATACGGGGCAGCTGGGAAAGTCTTGGGCCTCATGGCCTTGGTGCCCAGGTCAGGCACCTACTCTAAAACACACACTCCCACTTGCTCACACACACTCATACATGCATACACACTCTCAGTCCCACACACACACACACACACACGCACTAACACTAGTCCCTCCAAAGATCAGAGCTGGCTGACCTAAATAGATAGAGTCTGCAGCAGCTCAGATCAGAGGACAGATTGAAGAGGCCTCCTCTGTCCCTTATTTGTTTGTGTGCCTGATTCCTGCTGATCGTTGGGGATGAAGGTGAGGAGGGGTACTACAGGCATTCCATAGTGTTGCTTTCAAGGCTCAGGTTCCAGCTTATTCCAGGAAATGCAGCCCATCATGAGGGTACCACGGAGCCAAACCATGATGCTGCCAACTTGAGCCTGAGAAGAAAGAGATGGATCAGAGCAGAGGGATTGTGGTCAGTGTTGTTCTAAAACAGACAACAGGCACTTTACATTCTAAGAAAAGGTGTGTCCTTCAGCACAAAAAAAAAAAAAAAATATATATATATATATACATGGAATTGCATCTAAAATTACTCATAGCTTTCAGAGAAGACATAGAAGGTGCATCACTGTTGGGTAATTATCTGCTTCAAAAGATAAAATGCACCAAATCTGACATATGTTGACAAGATAAATGGGAAAACAAATAAAGTTCTGCTTGGATAATGTGTTAAAAATATATGTTAATGTTTTTCATACCTATAGGTTTATGTGTGTTAACATAATTGATTACACTATAGGTGACTGTATTCAGGCAGTGATAGGAAGTAGAACTGGGGATTCAGACACATTTGGTTAATGTCACTCTCTCAGTAAATCAGATCATTTTATATTTAAATATAGTATCATCAAGCAAACTAGCAATTTTTACTTATATTCTGGTAGACCGATGTAACAACAGTGTTATTGAAGAAAAGAAAAAGGTAATTCCAAGCACCTCAGTCAGTCACTCACATCGACTTATTGCTATAAAGAGCTGTGGTAATAGTATTTAGATCTAGTTTATACTGTAGTAAAACACTAATACACACAGAACACTAAGACATGTAAAAGTTCTGGCAAGTGGAGCTGTTTAATCTTATTTAAAAAGAAATAATTTAATCAATAGATACACTTTTGACGCAGATTAAGTTTTTTTTTTTACATAAAATATTCCAAAATGATTTGATTCATTATTATTATTATTATTATTGTGATTTATTTGTTGTTTTTTGTACTCTGAACTAGAGGGGGTGAACACATCAAATGATAAAGACCAAAGCAAAAAGATATGCAAGCCATATTTACGCTGAAATGACTTTGGATTCTTAATTGACAATGAAAATAATAAAAAAAAATATGGTTCTATTTTGTATATATAGCCTGTGAAAAAAATATATTAACGGGGAAAAAAAGAAAATAATAAATGACCCACATAGTTCTTTAAAAAAAAAAAAATTAAGCAAGATAATCTCTGTGAAAAAATTTGTCGAATTGTCAAAAATCGGAAGAATCAAACACTGTTTCCATGATTGACGATACTTGGTCACAATAATGTTAAGTGTCTAGATGCAGATTCAGAGTGAGCAGTGCTGATGCATACCTAATGCATAACTCTAGAATGTTTGAGGGTCATAAAACTCCACCTGGCCCCCTCCACGCCCCTCCAATGCATAACTGTGGTTACACAAGTCAGCCCCTGTCACTGCATACTTCTGGTAGATGGTCATCGGTAAACACCCTTAGGAGTGCACCGAGCTTCGACGTGGGGTCAAAACGAGTCAGCGCCTGCCCCCCCACCCACCCTCCCCTCCAACCTACCTCCTGCCTGCAATGCTCCCCTGTGATCAGACATTTAACACCATTTGACAGACTTATCTAGAAGAGCGTAGTCTGCATTCTGCCACAACAGCGTTACTCCTCTGCAGCATTTTGAGATGACGTGTGGAGTAAACGCACATGTTCTTGTTACAGGCTTCACGTGAGGACCTGCAGGCCAACAGTGAGCAGAAACTAGAGGATATGCAGAGGTGATCAAAGTATTGACATTCTGTACTTAAGTAGAAGTGCAGCTAGTTCTGTGAAAAAATACACTGGTAAAAGTAGACGTACTGATTAAATTCCTTGACTGAAGTAAAAGTAAAAAAGTACAACTTCTGAATTATAATCAAGTAAAAAGTAAACCTGCATTTTTTTTTTCTGGTATGGATGAATTTACAGGAAAAAAAAACATTATTAAATATCCAAAAATAAAGCCTTGAAAGGTGAGTTACTGTGTTGATGATGTGTTTTATTGGGTCATGGTACTGGGTTTAGTGGGCATGGACAGGAAATTTAGGAAAAATTCCAAAGTTATTAATAGGAGCTTAAAAAAACATAACTATGAGATTTTTTTTTTTTTAATCTAAATCGTGAGCTAAAAACTTAGAATGATGAGGGGGAAAAAGGCAGAATTATCAGATAAAAAGTTAAATTATGAGGAAAAAACTCAGAAATATGGGATAAAAAGTCAAAATTATGATATAGTTTATTATTACCATTTCTGATTTCTGATTTATTTTTCCATACTGTCACATTTGTCTAGTTTGAAAAAGTAAAGAGTCTATTCTGAGAATGTAAAGTACAACTATTTACGGTACACAAAAATATAGGGAAACAAAAATAAAAAGTTGAAAGAAAAATAAATACTCAAGTAAAGTACAGATACCTAAAAAAAATCTACTTAAGTACAGTAAAGGAAATACTTCTACTTAGTTACTTCCACTTCTGAGGATATGTGAAGGTTTGTCAATCAAAGGTTTCCATTATACCATTATAAAGCTTACTATAAGGAGTAACTAATTTACTTTATGGAAATTAACATGCAATTGGGCAACTTTATCAAATTTTGTATTCAACCTTTTCAGAGGTTTATGTACATATATCCATTAAGAATCAAGCCATTTTCTTGCAGGAGAAAACACCCATCCATGAACACATGCCTAAGACAAATATACTGGTGTAAATGTTGACTGACAGTTCTTGAAAACATCCAAAGCCAATGAAAACCAAGAGCAAATGTTACAAATTACAAAATAAATCACTTAAATCGAATTTTACTTAACTCATCTCAGACCTTCGGCACTTTTATTCACAATTCTATTGAATATTGGGTTGCCTGATCTATGCTTATTGTGCATGTTTGTAAGCCCATGAGATGAGAAGCTCTTGTGTAATAATTTGTTCCATGTTTTTATGTTTCTGTGGGGCCAAAAGTGAACTTCCATAATGTGGATAAACATCTCTATTCTATTCTGTTATATTCAACCAAATGCTGTATTTACCAATTAAAGACTCCCTGAAAAACTTGTATTCTAGGACAATCAGCAGTAACATTCCTGTACTCGTGGAATTTACACTAGCATTGACACACATGGAGCTATGAGCTAAATGCTAATTAACAAGTTCCTCGTAGCAAAGTTTCCATTACCCTCAGAAATGAGCAAAATGTAAATTGTCCTATTGAAAACTGGTAATGGAAGCACATAAAAATTTTAAAAACTGTCAAAGATCACAAAAAGGTTTTTACACTCTCATGAAGTGTTTTTTGAGACATTATGATATAGAAGTATAGCGCAAAAATGTAATGGAAAACAAATTTTGCACATTTTCACACATCTGTGCATGGTGGTTTTGCTCACACCAAATGTCTGACCTATGACCCTGTACTCGGAACAGGTGGTTCTAGTTTGTATCGGACAATAGCAAATAGTTTTTGTGTAAAAACTACTTCTCGAGGACAGAACAAGTCTGGTGCCATGTCACATTTAATAACGTCGCACAATACAGTAAATGCTGCTCGGGTCATTTTTTAAATTCTACATCGACAACTTGTTGGTGAATTCCTGATGTAATATTCTCCCTCAGATATCCATTGTGCATGGCCGCTGCTATAAATAAGAACTTTACCATCTGACAATTGTACATTCCCGTCTTTAGTTTAAGACAGTCACTGCAATATCAGTAGATAAACTGACACCACAGAACCAACATCGTAGAGGTTTGGCATAAAACTCAGTGCATCTATATTCCTTAAACCAGTGTTTCTCAAACTTTTTGAGCAACAGCACATATTTTACATTAGAAAAATCACAAGGCACACCAACCAAAAATGTTACAAAAAGTAGATTTACTGAAATATAATGCTAATTAACTCTCACTGTACTTATTCAGTGTGAAACCTGGGCCTGTTTAGTTCAACACAAAGCTGATATTCTTGCAGGAATTGAAGAAAAACAGACAAATCTTCCTCAACGGCTCTGAGTGGATCAGTGTTGCGTGCCGTTGTATGGATCCATAATTATACGACTCACTTATAGTAGCAATAAGGTGAAATTGGATAATTTTCCATCGCACGTCTGATGATTTCTCACGTCACACTTATGTGCCACAGCACACTGGTTGAGAAACACTGCCTTAAACGAGCATATTGTGTTAAATACACAGTATCTTATGAGAATCACGACATGGCACAAGACAGGACTTTACTAGAACCATGCGTCAGAACAGAAGCCAAAAGATCTTCACTAGAAATACTCGTACTTTGTCAAAATTGTAGAATTAAACAAAGTGACACATGACACATTTCTGCCCCATACATACACCTCGTACGTCTGTACATATCGACCAAGTCAAAAACAAGTAGCTCCTGTCCACTCAGAACAAAAGCAATCATAACAGGGACAGAGTTGGACACGGGATTCTGTTCGTTTAAGACACTTTAACTGACCCCAAATATCAATATTTAACTTTTTACTAGAACTTGCATCATTACAAGTAACAAACTGTATTAGAAAAATCTGAAAGTATCTTCCAGTATAATTGTGATAACTTTTCTGTTCATTTTATGTCATTATTATCGTACAAGCCTAATAATACCAATAACAGAACAAAGACAGCATTATATAACTTGCTTTTTGTTTTTTTGGTGAAATATCAGACACCATCTTCTTGAGATAAACAGTTGGTGGCAACACTTCCCCACTCTGGTGCCTTAAGCCTCACTTAAGATGAGGGGGATGAACTGTGATGTTATTGTAAGAGAACCAGTCAAACCATAAAACAACCTGAATACACCGACATATCGATTTGTTTAATCCAGCTATTTTTATTCACATAAACGCAAAACAATTCCAACGATTTTGAAAATGCTTCACAAATCAGTTGATTCTAGTATGTCACAGTTTAGTTGTTAGACATGTAAACACCTATAATGTTTTTATCATTTAAAAGCCAGTGCATCTGTTGTTATTATTACCACTGTTGGAAATTATGCTGCTTTTATTACAAACTGGATAATTGCTGAAATAAACAGTGCCCAAATAACTGACGGCTGAATGTTTTAATTGAAGCAATTCATCAATAAGTATCTTCTGATCCACATTATTTAAAAAAAATATATGAATATAGGTGCATTTTTTTAACTCTTACTTTCACTCTAAATGAGTATTACCACTGAAGATGCTCATTATTGTTTTATACCTCCTTATCACCACTATATTAACCTGTCAAATGAGCAGGTTAATCAGCCTGTCTCTAGTTATAACAGATATAATCCTATACACAAAAAAATTATACCTGATGCCACTTAAAGAAAACCCAAGAGACCCAAAAACTTCCAGCATAAGCTTCTGATAATATACATAAAAGAACACATTTCTTGGGCAACCTCGAGTCTATCCCTCCTCCGTCAACTACACAGACCTGCTCCAGTGTGAAATATAACTGTGGGCAATATTTAAATTATTAAACTATATTTTTAAATCAGAGAAGCATGTTTTTTTTTTTTAAATACCTCACCCTTATGTTTTATATATAGGTTTATTCTGCTTCCTCTTGAGGCAAATGCATTTAAATTACATTTGTTTTTGCTGCATGTTCAAGTTTTCACCTGCCATTGATACAAAACTATAGATTAACAAACAAAATGTGCTCAAACTTTTACTGGAATTCACCCAACAGTTGTGGGGTACTGAATTAGGTAGGCATGGAGAACAGGGTGTGACCCACCGCCCCTAAAAAAGTGTGTGTGTGTGTGTGTAATATTCCAGCAGGAGTAAAATGACAAGCATAGCAGATTTAATTTTTTTTAATGTACCTGAAATACTGCATTCTAGTGCATTTTGGTATGTTAAAGGTTACATTTTATTCCTCTGTTGGCATTGTACAAAAATAATGCAAAGTGTTAGTTTGAACTAATGTGAATATTCAAGCAGGATGTTAAACTGTAATGTCTGTAAAACCTAATTTAAGTTTTTACACAATTTTCTGATTAAGTATTAAATCCTGTTCTGATCAAATAAAAATGTGTTCAGTATGTGTGTGTGTTTCTGGTACAATTCAGGTCTTCCAGAAAATATTAAAACAAAAAAAAAATAGCATTTTTAACAGTATTATGAGATGTTGTGATGTATTGCATCATGATGTAACAATAACAATATATTGTTTGGAGCAGGGGGTTAGTGGTCCATCCTTGTTAGAGTATGTGGGGGGGGGTTGTGGTCTGTGGTTTTCTGATCATGTGTGTGGGAGGGTGAAAGATTATCAGAGCAGAAGTGAAATTGATCTGCCATGCGTGCGCACACACACACACACACACACACACACACACACACACACACACACACACTTAATAGATCAGCTACATATTGGCCAATGTCGATTAATCAGTCGTACTATATAATCGTCCTAATTAATCAGTTGATTCGATTAAACAGGTTCTAATAATTAGCATGTTTTGAGCAAAACCTACTCCTTTTTCTGGCCACATTTTTCAAAAATTATCCGTACAAATCACGGGTGTGCAGTTTGCTACCTAATACAGTGGTTATGAGGATATTTGAGCCTGGACCAAATTACCAGACCAACCCACTCCTGTCCCTAGAGCAACAGTGTCCCGCTGAGCGCCTCATAAACTTCAAATACATTCCTGCGTCCACAGAAAGTGACCATTTACTCTTTAAACACAAGTCTGATTTGTTACCAGCATTGGAAAATTTGCAAACATTATAAAGTCATATTCTTACATGTCTTGACTTGGTGAAAAATCTCATCTGTTATTCCAAGGAATTGGTTACGCAACCTATACAGGAACTGCTGTATTTCGACAGGTGCCCGGTTGATTGGGAAAAGAAATTAAAAAGCCACTAATTACACATTTAAGTGTTAGATATTTCCGCATATTAAACATGAATGACTCATCTGGTCTGTTGCTTTCTATTCTTCGTTATTATAGCTTAAAGGAGGAGGCACCTGTAAAAACCACCTGTAACAGACAAACAGACTCTGACAAAAATTAAGATCTATCATAATGTCAAACGTTTCTGAAAATAACTGTGTAACAACTTAAATGTAAAAAATTTGTATTAATGCATTAATCGACTCATAATGTAATAAAATCATGATTGTATAATGTAATAACTTTTTACATTGTGAGCTCATATATAGAAAATCATAATGTAACAATGGCTTATACTGTGACAAATATAGCATTATCACCATTTTTTACCTTTGCCATTGCTGCAAGTTGAAAGGTAACTATGGTTAAGTAATGCCTTAAGACACTAAATGATTATTTATTGCACATCTGGGTAAAATGTACACAATCTGCAAATGATAAGTAGATGTATTAGAAAGATATTACTCAATGATAATTACATCCAAATAAACACCATTAATAAATTATGACTAGAGGTATTATTGATGTTTTATTAATGTATTAACTAATGTATTAACACTGAGTAATTACATTAAACAACCGTCATAAATGCTTAATCATACATTCATTTACTCTAATCAGTAGACATTAATCAACTGTTGAGTAATGGATCAATGAATATGTTAATTAATGTTAAGTAATGCATTATAATGACTAGAAATGCACTTTGAGAGCACAGACCTTCAGCTGGGCAGTTCAACCACCCCTTATGGGTAATACACTTTCTGTTTCTTTTATTTTTTTGTTGTATCCACTGATGAAATATGAAAAATATTGACAGACAAACCCTGGCAAAAACATAACCTCCTTGGCAGAAGTAATAATAATTAGAATTAGAATTATTAATAATAACAATGAATGTTAACAATCATGATTATGAATCAACAATAAATAATTAACTAACATTAATTAAATAATGTATTCACTAAATGAATGCCTTTTAAACATGTCTTTAATACTTACATCAAATACATACAAGCAGCAAAACACGTCCATTAAATCTATTTTCTTTGGAAACTTGTAAAACTGTATACTTAACTTGAAACATGCAGGTCATACAAAACATGGACCAGCTTTGAAAATATTTAGTTATAAACAGCCTGTCAGGACACCCAAGTGAAAAACCTAATTTAACTAAACAGTATATACAAATAATACACAGTCATAAATTATAGTTACGTTAAAATATACAGTATAACCAACAAAAATTCAGCCCAGGGCTCCATTTTTTCAGGCACTGCACTTGTGATCACTGAAATAAGGGATTTTACAGGTGAATGGGATTCAAAAAAGAAAACTATTTCTTCCAAAATATGTCAGTAATAAAGGATCATCCAGAGGACATGTGCCGAATCACAATCCATGCAGTAAATGGTGATAATGCAACTTTTATTTTACAGTAAAATTTTATTCAAAAGCATTACTTAACCACCGTTAATCTTTCACCTTGCAGCAATGGCAAAGGTAAAAAAAAAAATAAAAAATAGTGCATTTGTCAAGGTATAAGCCATTGTTACATTATGAGCTTTTATTACATTGTGAGTTGCTATATATAATGATAATAAGTTATTACATTATGCAACAAAGACATCATTACGTTAGGCGCTCATGATTTTATTACACTATGAGTCCAGTATTATATCATGAACTTTTCTATTTAATTTATTACATTATGAGCTATTATGACATTATGAGTTACTATATAAAAAAACTAGTTAATGTGTTAAGTTACAAAAAACAGAACAAATCAAGTGCATTTATCTTTAAAGTTTCTTTGCATTTTTATGTACATTCTTATGCACAAATTAAAAAAAAAATACATATTTATAAATCTACTTAGTTTACCTTGTGTGTTTTAATCCTTTAGTTTGACATTCCTTTGTTTTGTTGTTGTTGTTTTTTTTTTACATGTCTTGAGCAGTTTTATAAAATGACACTAAAACTAAAAGTCTAACTGAAGTTAAAGTTTTTCGTTCCCATAAATGTATCTGAAGGAACACTGTAGATACTTATGGAGTTTATGATTAAATTACATCATTTCTTAAGATTTAATGAGCACAAAGCACTTTGTAAAAGTACTGCAGTGTGTTATACAACCCTATCAGACACATTAAAGGTGATGGAAGTAGTGTGTTCCAGGAAGTCAACCCCCACCCCCCCATTAGAACATGATGTCTCATTGAACACACTAAATGTTCTGTACATGGACAGTCCAAAATATTTTAAGCATTCTTCTTAGCCTTGCATTTTACAAAAAAAAAGAAAAAAAAAACCTGAACTATTTTGCCCACAGCTACTTTCCATCATGTGTGAGCTTTGAAGTACACTTATTAGTCTCCTATCAAGTCCTCCTTTCATTTCTATCATTAAAAAGCACATAGTTCTGGTTGTTTGGACCAAAACATGTTTTTTTTTTAATGCATTTCATAATAATAGTGAATAATTGTGCAGGGACAAGCGTGCAGGGCCTACGTAAATGTTGCCCCATCTTTTGGATCTCTTGCCTCCATTCCTGTGATGCTTTAGGCGCCATGTCCAACCAATGAGCATTCCATTCCACAAGTAACTACAAGTAAAGTCATACCACCAACAGATCACAGGACAGCCCATGCTGACCAAAATAAACTGAAAAAAAAAAACTAGATGCAAGGTGGGATCTGTGTCTAGAAATAGGTGCCATTACATACGACCACACACATTTAACCCTTGCCTCAATTAGTGCTGAACCACTGACCTGAAATTGGCCAAAATTACACACTGGTACACAACACTGACTGCCTGTGTCACAAAAATATCACTTTTACTCACATTTATTATACAAACTCTGTCTTAAACATGAGACGTTTTTGATGAATAGGTCATAAAAATAGGTTTGGAAACAGCACTTGTTTGATGATAATAATAACAGGGAAAATCTCACCATCTTAACTATGATCAGTCTTCAGTCTGTGTGTTAATGTGATCCGTTTTTTATCCAGACTTAGACATTAAAGCTGTAGTGCTTGATAGTTTGGGGATGTTATTGGGCAACATTTACATTAGCACATTACAGTATATTGTAATACAACTGGTCCGACAGGATTCAGGAGTCCTACCAATCTATGTTAACTATGTTCTAATGCATGCAGCAGACATCAGTATAACACATGTTTCAGACAAGATATGTGATTAAATATATGATTGACAAATGTAATTCATGACTGCTGGTCACAATCTGACAGTGTCATTCAATTGCCATTCAACAGCTTAACCCAAAGCTTGAAAACATACCTTCACTTTCCACAGCAATAAAATGTATCTTAATCTATATTATGTAATAATGGATATTTATAGTTCACTTTCATTTGGACTTTTTCATGAACTACTGCTGCAGAGGAATTAATAACTGGTGAAATGACAACTCTGTTGAATGAAAAACATATTTTCGCTTCATTATAAATCTAACATTTTTGGCCCCATATAGTAATTAATGAAAACACTTAAATATCACAGATGTGTACAAAATGGAGACCAATGTTTCTTTAGTCGCTATTGTCAAAATATTGTGAGAATATAGTCCAAAACAAGGCATTCAGAGATGGCAGACATCCGGCATGGCCAAAATTTTTTACAAATACACTATTGTCATATGACGTCAAAACGTGACATGATCAAGCCATAGGTGTTGACCCATCTGATGTCTGAAGGTGAGACGATGTGAATGAAAAAATAAAACAACCCACTAGATTCTATCTTGTCTAAATCCTGAGATATTACCACTGATGTGTTTTAGCTGTTGACCTTTAGTGTGACCTTGACCTTCATTGCTCAAAATCTAATGAGTTCTTCCTTGACCCATTATCTATCATTCCTGAAAGTTGAATCAAAATCCGTTCAGAACTTTTTGCGTAATCCTGCTGACAGACAGACAGACAGACAAACAATACCTCCTTGGCAGAAGTAATGAAGCAAAAATGCTGCGTTTCTAAATCAGACAATAACAAAATGCTATCACAATGCCTCTAGAAACCAGTACCTGACCTACATTTTATAAGGCTGTGTGGAAATTAATGATTCAGATTATGGATCACGATTTTACCTAAAGAGATCCTTACATAATCCTTTACTCAGATCTACTCTGTATTACTACAATATTACTCAGTTTCTTGATTTTTTTTTAATCCATTCAATTCAGCAGTATAGGTGATGCAAATATATCTACTCTAGGCATTTTAGGAGAACCCCCCCCACACACACACACACACTAAGCCCACCTGCAGTTTCTCTAATGACTACTAAATGTTAACTAACAAAATCCAATTTGACTTAAAACCACAGTAGGACATAAGGGCATGTGTAGCGTTCTCCAAAACAACTAGGCCTGTGTTCTGTATTTGGTTCATTAGTGTACTTACTTTATATCAGATCTTTCTAATGATGTTCAGATTTCTACAAATCTATAATCTACAATCTAATCTAATTCATTCACTGTAATAGTATGCTTCATGTGGTCTTGTATCATTTTCTTCTTACTAAGTTAACTTCGAGACTTAATAAGGAATAATGTAAATCAGTAAACACTTTGAATCATTTCATTTAGGTATGATATGAAGTTCAGTCAGTCAATGTGTATGTAAGGGATTTTATTACAAAAACTAATATTGGAAAGAGTGGATGTGCAACACACAGGCATTGATGTAATGCATATTGGGCAGTGAAAGAAAGAAAGAAGAAAAACCTGTGGATACAATAATATTTTATCCAATCAGTCTTGTGTTGCAGAACACGAACCTTCATTTAATTTGACATAGAAATGCAATCGGTGCTTTTTTTTTTGGTTATTGTTGGTCATTGTTTACTACCTTTTAGCATATTGTAATTCAAGTGATCTGAGACAAAACAAGAATTGTCTCCTTTCTCTAGGTTTTGGGGGGAAAAAATCTATTGAGGAACAGGAGGTTTTGACTAATAAATGTTTTTATTTATTTGTTTAATAGTGACCATTCATATTCATTAACACTGTTGTATAAATATATTCATGTAAATATGGCAGAATTAGTAAAAATAACTACTCTTCATCTGTAGTCTCTAAACAGGTGACACAAACAAACATACAACAGCTAACATTCACTCGTTTCATACAAGTAGGCAATTAAACATGTGACTGGTACCTGTAAGTACCGACTATTTTTCAGATTCTGTCAGACCGTAAACAAATGGCATTCATTCATGTTTCCCATCATTTCATATTTTGTGGTGTTTTACAGCTTATGCGGTTTGAAGTAGTTTTATATGATATACCTTGTGGTCTAAATACAGAGCAGCAAGAATAGCTGGACCACTATTACTAGAAATGAGTGTGTTTTAACACAACATACTTTGGTACGATCACACCTTTCCCACACACACAGCCACAGTATGAACGGGTGTTACAGGGCTCAAACAGTAGGTGGCGCTGTGGAAGGAATTCTGTCACTATCCAACAAGAGCAAAAGTCAAATGGAGACAAACCCTTATTACCTCCACCAAGGAGGTTATGTTTTTGCTGGTGTTGGTTGGTTGGTTTGTTTGTGTACAAGATAACTCAAAAACTAATGGAAGGATTTTGATGAAATTGTAATAAGGAGATCTGGAAATGATTGGATTTTGGTGTTGACCCAGAGGGGTGGGTATATCAATTAGTCTATTTGAGCCAAAGAGAAGAAAAGTCACCTTTGTTGACTCCGATACATCACCAAGTGGTTTGGATGGAAAGACGAGTCTGTGCCATGTGGATCCAAGGCTTTTTAAAGAGATAACAGTAGCGCTGTTTATGTTTTATGTTTTCATTGCGCTTTACCCATTTCCATTGCTGGAGTGGTGATAGGGTCATTCATTCACACAGCATCATACTGTCCTGGAGTACGGGTACCCTGGACCCAGGACTCAACTGGACTCGGGCACAGTATGCGTTTCACACTGCCAAAGTTAAATGGGCCTGGGTACATAATGGTAAATTATATAGCGCTTTTCCACCTGGTGCTCAAAGCACTTTACATTAGCTTCACATTCACACACACCAGTATGTTTCTACTGGTTCTGTCAGTCCGACTGCGAGCCTAAGTCAGGGGTCAGTGTCTTGCCCACTTCGACATGTGGACAGCCAGAGCCGGGATGCGAACCGCCAATCTCTCGGTCACTGGGGAACCCACTCTACCAACAGAGCCACAGACATATATTACGTATCCAATATGGGTACATTATGTACCCAATATGGTACAGGTACAAATACACTATGTGAAAGAGCCTTTAAAGCCTGATCAACACAGAATTTTTGGGGCTGATGCCGATGTTGGGGCTGAAGAAATCCAATATTCAATATACAGACCAATAAATGATATACTGGCTGATACATGAAATAGGAATATTGATCTACACAGAATGTAACAGTCTTGTATTAGATAATGAGGGAGATGGGAATTCCTAGTTAAATCTTCATTTGTCTCACAAGGAATTTACACAACTTTCCATCCTTGTTGGTGCAAGGGGTAGCAGACCATGATTTAGGTAGAGGACTAGAAGTGACAGGCTTTATTTGATCGACAGTATCTAAACAGCAAAAATGTTTATACATCAATTACATATTGGCCGATGTTTATTAATCTGCACTATACACTATAATTGGCCTGATTAATCAGTGTCTGGCTCTTTTTCATGTCACTTTAGTGTTTTTAAGGTCATGGACCATCAACAAATGAGCAGCACTAACCCTTAGGATCTACTGTGTTACTTTGTCCTCCAGAAGTGAATACAGTCCATACTCAAGCTTTTATCACCAACAGGGTCTGGCAAAGGTTTACAACCAGCAACCACGTCGGCACCCAAACATCACCCAAATCCTGCTCCGTTTTGCCACCCACTAGGTTTTATTTTCAGCTGGAGATGTAGCTACCTGCTGGTGTACAATAACACGGCTAACATCTGCCCGCATCTGTTCCTAGTCTGATCGAGACTCCCCACTGCAATCATCATCCCTGTGGTTCTAGATCCAGCTGTGGTCTCATACCTGGCACCACACGTACATTATAGCAGAGATGGTGAAAAAAACACACCCCTCTGATGCAGTAAACAGGTCAGTAAGAACATCAAGTGTCTGCATTAGCCTTGGGTATTACAAACTGCAGGCTGTTTCCCTTTCAGAGGAAGCAGGCACTGAACGCACAAGTGAGTCCTCCAACATTCATCTCCTGAGCTGATAAGAGCAACAGCCAGCACCCATTAGTTACAGTAACACTTTATCAGGAAGAAAGAGGGAGAGTGTGTTTGAACATAGTAGTGGTACAACTGAATGAAACACATGGTTACATCAGCGCAAAAACATGCAGACTTACAACACAGCGAAAAACAAATCATCCTGCATATTTCTTGTAGTTTCTTAGAGTGCGTTGATGCCCTTTAACCCAACAGAACACACCACTATTTATCTTTTTTGCTAACAGTAAAAGGCCTAACATGTTTGATAGAGATGCAGAGTTCGTGTATGGTTGTGTAAGTGGCTAAAATGCTCTAAAATACAGTATTTTACTGAATACATGAGCAGTTCGGATACTTTGGAATTTTAAACATTTTCATCATGTTGTTTTACTTCTTTCCACTGGAAAACAACTAGTATAATATATAAAATTTACAAAATAAGTAAAAATGACCAAAACAATGAATAATACCTTGAACAAAATAAGATATTCAACAAACTGGGCAAAATAATCAGCAAAATTAACAAAAACAAATTCATTAATAAAAAAATGAACATCTGGATAGTTAGCAGGCAGATGTAAATATTATCATCATGTAATTTAAACTTTTTTCCCCACTGTAAAACACTGGGAATAATGAAGAATAAGAAATTCCCAAGAAAAAAATTCATCGTTTTATGTTTTATTGGTACTTTTTGTGACCAAGATCATTTTATTAAAGTTTTCTCAGTATAATAGAAGTGCAGTACTGAACGGTCTATATGTATATAGTGATCTGAACTAAGCAAGGGTGCATATCAACCACATTTATTGGTACTTTTTAATATTCCTGAACATAAATCATTGTCAGTAGCTGATATTTATCTGTTGTGTTATATTTAAGGCTCTTTCATAAATATGATTATGTGCCTTAAGATTCAAAATTAAAAGATTAGATGTTGTTAGTTCACTAGATGCACAGGTCATACAGAAGATTGAGATACTGTTTCTCTCTCACTTTATTAAATACCATGAATTAAAAAAAAATAAGAATAGAGAAGTGGTATAAAGAATAAACTAAAAGACTATAAAGTGGAGATATCAATCTATTTAGAATAGCAGTGGTAGTGCGACACATTAACAGTGATGAGGTGAGGAGATGCATAATGGAACAAAACAGGAGCAGATATGACAATAGTGAAATGTTTGTAATAAAGTACAGCAGCTAATGTAAGAGTATCACAGAATGAAACCAGTACAATTAAAACAAGAATAAACAAAAAACATGTGTACCTACATATTTAATTTACTGATGTGTTCATTTTTCACTTGTAGAAACACAATGCACTCTCTTAATGATAGTTTTATTATTAATTTTATATCAGTGTCAATGGTATGTTTTGGTTATCATGGTTTTTGCTTGTTCCCAGTCATTTTCTCCCCAAATGTATGTAAATGTATTTTTTTTTTGGGATGTAGCATTGGGGTGGAGACCCAAGCTCCATTTATTACAATATGGGGCAAAGAAAAGTAAATGTTGATGTTCACCGCCTAGAATTGAGTGCATTACAAGTGTTTTTATGAATGCCAGTGTAGACAAAAGTCCTCAATCCTTCATACATTTAATAGATCCAAGTATTTACTGAGTTTATCTTCACTATGTGACCTATTCTAATGTATCACACAGATTTTGCAGGTTACTTGGTCAATTATCATTTTGGAGGAAACACACAAGGTCATAATATGGAGAAAAATAATAATTTTCAGATTAATGTGAAGCTACAAACTTCACTAGCATCTGATTCTATAAAATGTGACAAAATTACAAAAAAATAATGATAAATAAATAAATAAAATAAATGTGGGGTCAGCACTTCTGAAAGCATAATATAACATCAATCATCCAAAGATTACAGTTTACTGTAACAGAAGAGTAAACAAACCACAAAACACTCCCATTTAAAACGCTCAAATTAGTTTTTCCATGAGAAAATACTCAAACCTATTGAATGATTAACAAAACAGGAGAGGGTTTAGCCAACAGTTGACAGTTTCTCAATGATTCATTGAACTGAATCGCCACTGTGAATGACTTATTACATAATGAATAATAACTAAAGATGTACAGATATATGAGCTTATAAACCATCCCACCCATGCCAGTGTTTTATATCTGTGTGAAAGACATGGGCCTTTAACAGTTCAGTTTTTTTTTTATAATTAAGTTGTTTTGGTTTAATAAATAAACATCAAAAGTCAATAAACACACAGAAATCAGAAAACAAATTCATTCTCACATCTTATGACTGTACACAACAAATCCAAGTGAATACTATTTAAGTTATGATTTTACTTTTAATTATTATTTCCAGTACTTTATTCTTGGACCTGCTTAGTCACTGTATATTAAATCTGTCAGTAGAAGGAGGGCATTTTTGTGTGGGTATCTCAGATATGTGCAAAACACCCTGGGTTTAAAACATCAAATCACTGCAATACTTGAATAGAGCAGGATGTTCTGAAAGATAACATTTCAGGAGGACGTTCAGTAAATAGTGCAACTCGGGTAAACATGGGTAAACATGGGAGTCAGGGCTCTAGAATTAATAGAACATGGGAAATTTAATGTCACTTGAAACAAAAAAAAAAAGGGTCAAAATGTGTGTCACAACCTGAGTACTTTTGGAAAATATGTGATTGTGTGTGAGCCTGTAGCCCCTGAACATGAAAAGGCTCAGGAAACCCCTGCTTTAACGTGCTTTGGCCTTCACCACTGGAGCTCAGGCTGGGGCTGGGGGCTCCGAGCCAGGACATTCTTGTGCAGAAAGACCCTGAGGTTCTGCTGTTTAACCCTCAGTACACCGGACACACAACATTAAAGCGGAAAAAAAACACCCTGTTTACTGTTCCATTATGTATCCTTTACTTTTAACACACCCGTAGAGGAACTTTCCCCTCAGCAACAAGTCGTGGAAATAAGTTCCACCACCACTCCCCTCCCCAAAAAAGTAACTCTCAACTTACCATGTGATAGAAGTAGCGAGAATAACTCAGAATGCAGAGTAAATTCCGTCAAAAGACCGCTTTAAAAAGTCCGTGTGTTGGTTGTCGAACGTCGAGGAAAGTCGGTGGAAGCTCAGGAAAATCGGAGGAGCTGGATAAATATGATGAAATGAGCCTCCATTTTCTACCCAGACTGCAGCAGGATCAGAAATGCAGCACAAAGTTGGACACTCACTGCATTGTTAACATTCCACAGGTCACGTGACGGACCGATGAACGTCAGCACGGCCCCAAAGATCGTCTATGGAAACACGACTTACTGTGCACAGTGTTTGGCCTCAACAACTTCAGCATAGTTTATTCGAAACTACTTTTTTTTTTATTATTATATTATAAACAAACGCCTTACCATTTCTAACAGATAAACAGTGAAAGATGAAGTAAAAAGTGGACGTGAGAATCCATAAATTAGTTATGAATAATCAACTTGGTTCCAATGTTATTTTATATTATATCCTGCTATTAACTTTTCAGTTTTAGTGTGAAGTTTTTACTTTACTTTTCTGATCTTGTTGCATATTTCTTACTCGTGTTATTTGAGTTAGTTCACTAGATTCTACTTTGAGCACAAAATCACCACATGACAAAAAACGATACAACATAGTCAAACCAAATTTTCGGCACTCAAACAGTAGTGGGAAGTATAAGTTATAAAGTCCCACTCCCTTTTTACAAACTCATAATTAAATGAATTCCACCTCCTTTGCATTGTTAACACCCTTTTCTCTATATAATTTTACAATAACACAAACCATTCACATACCCATTTTAGTTGCCTCACACACAATCAGATCTACATGATCAACATTGCTTTAATATAAAGTATAATATTTATGTGTGCTTTAAACAGTACGTCTGATATGTTTTGCATTTATTGTTTCTTCTACAATTTTTGGAGGGAAATTATGCTTTTGGTCTTTCTTGGTCCCCTATACCAACCTAAATGTAATATACATAACAGTACTGCGGCTGTTATTTTATATTCATATTTACCCCATTCCCAATTAGTTTTAGTGTATATTTATAGCATTGTATTTACCTTTTTGGTTGTTACTACACATTTCTTTTTGAAGTGTTGTGTATTGTCTGTCTTTGTCTCCTATGAAATAAAACCTCAATCTAAAATATATCATAAACAAAGTGAACATGACCATCGATTGCAAAGAAATGTCAAAGATGAGGTAAAAACTGAACAAGGCTATGCTTAAATGCAATTGCACTAAAAAAAAGTCTATACTTAGTAAATGCAGGAATATGTATATATATATATATATATATTTTTTTTTTTTTTTTTCCCAAACATTATAAGAAATCAGATTGTGAATTGATGTACAGCTTAAGTGTTTCATTTCAGCAGAAAACATGTGTTAAGGTTTTTCAAACAAGAGAATTTTAATTTATCATGTTTTTGCCCCTTGCATAAAAAACTCCAGGGAAAATTATCTTATCTTATCTTATATTATTGCTTTCACCCATGTATGTATATGAGAGACATGGGTGAAACTTGACAAAATACCTCATATATTGCTCTTCCTTTCCCACCATGACACTGAAATAGGGAACCATAGATATTTTTGTGGATATTTCAAAGTATTTATTTCCCCCTATATTTATTATGACTTTATGCTCTGTGTTTTGTCAGTGATCAGGTATTTTCCTATATTTAACTTGGTGACCATGAGATGTTCATACAAGGTCAGATTAAAGTTGAGAGTTATTATAATAGAAATAGATAAAACCAATTTTTTTTTTTTTTTTTTTGCTGCAAAATCTCTCATTAACTGAACATACCCCCAGTGTGTCCATCCACTGTCACTGAGCCAACATTTTACTGTTGTAGAAGGTGATGGTGTTTCCATGTTCACTCTGGAGCCTCTCAACATCCAAATGGGTCAAATCTGATTAGAATTTAAAGTTGAGAAATGAAATTTTACACCAATTATTTAACAGTATTGATAGGATTGGTGGTTCAGACGTTATTAAACATCTTAGATCAGTAGATGTTTTGGTCATCACTGGCTCCTTGGGTCTTCACGGGATGTGGACAAATGGCAGAATTGCTGTTATGTGATGAGGACAGGTTTCAAATAACGTTAGAGAATGTGAAAGCAGGACATTTTTGACTGTACAGCAGAGCCGAGTGAGAGCTCTGACTTTCCCCTCCTCCCTGACCGCACATACTCCAGGCGGGGCTTCCTCCAATGCTTTTCTCTCTTTGATAAATGAAAAAATATCAGGACATTACTCAGTCACTCCTCTCTAGCCTCGAAAGTGGGAATATTTACCATTGAGCTGAAAGAGACAAATCACTGTGGAAGCAAACAATTGTCTGTGTTCAATTATCAATGATCAAACTGCCAAACACAAGGACAACACAGAGGAAACATGGTTATCTACACACAGTCACTGTAGCAAAAAATAAATCACTTTTCACAATTAAGGAAGCGTGTAAAGGCTGATTAATTTCTTAGAATTTAATCTTTTTAGTCACAGGAAAACAAACATACAAACATAAAGAGGAAAATCCAAACAACAAACTAAAATCTTTACAGGTTACATAATGGAAGCACATGCACTCAGAAGATTAAAGGTGAACAACATGGAAATGGTGACCCGCTAGAGGAAAAAAGACAAACACAAAGTAAAAAAAAAAAAAAGAGAGATTAATCCGTTTGAATGCTTGTGAATTCATCCATCTCAACCTGGAAGCTCTTTGTTTATACAGAACTAAGAAAAAAAAAATTATCAATAAGCATCAGCCTACTTTGTGGAAATACCAACTAAATTACACTCCATGACATTAAGTGAAAAGCTATCAATTCAACCAGCTTCACAAGGTATTTATCCAGTTAATATCTCCAACAATCATATTTTCACCTAACCTACACAAGAAACAATGTCATTTTTGCTTTAAGAAGCACTAACAATTATAAATAAAATATTATCCTTCACCCACTTTGTAACTCCTAGTAACACTTCTGTTTAGTAGTTTTCCTTCAAATCTTAAACATTCCAGTTTAGTAGTTTGTGCCAGTCAGTGTGATGAGTCAATAACCTAAATCTGGAAGACACTTAAATCAGCTTTCCCAAAAACTACACCTATGACAAAACATTAAAAAGAAATTCTTCGCAACCACGTGGGATCTACACAGAGCTTATTCATCACCCCTCTGTTCCTGTCATTTAGTAAAAAGACTGTGGTATTCTGTGGCTTTTGTTTATACAAAAATGATTTATTAAAGAGGACAACAGCATATTTCATTTCCTGATATGGTTGTTAAGTTACAAACCGTATATAAATCTATTTTCTTTATTAGAGAAAATAAATGGGAATGAACATGAATCAAGCTGCTACATTTCACTAGTTATGTGAAACGCATAGAATATGGTATAATCACCCAGTATATTGTCTGAAAATTTATTTTTGGTAGAGGGAAGAATGTAATTATGGACAGTTCAGGAGGTTTGTTTGAATTCAGGAAATGATGCAGCCAACTGAATAACAAAATTGTCCCTTAAAATGAAAACTAAAACTGACAGAAATAGTGGATGTGCCTGAGAAATGATACTATACATATCAAGCACATGTGAGATATAAACAGCACACACACACACACACACACACACACCCCTCCATCCATTTGGAGGCGAGTACAGAAGGCACATTCCTCTGTATATCATGGCCTGTCTGAACTCAACACTACAAGTGAAGCTTCAGTGTTTCTTCATATTTGAAAGCCTGGTAATCAAACTAGTCCATACCACAGCAGTACTTCTCATGAAATAAAACCACTTTAAAACAGGTTTATAATTCATTTCAGGCTCTGAGCCAAAGCACAAGAACTGATGTTGTAATGTTTAATTCCTTGGAAGTTACACTATATATAAAGAGTTGAAATCATGTGGAGGTTATGCACATTAAAAAGATATTACAATAAAGGGAGAAAAAAAAAACAATAATTTTCATAAAAGGACATCTGAATATGAAAAGAAAGAAGGTTTTCCTAATATTATCCACATGAACAGATAACTGATCCAGGGAAAGTCAGAAGCATGGTGCTGAATGCAGAAATAAGTATCTATAATTTGAAAAAAAGGGGCTGCTTTATAATAGAAGTACCAACGTTACAAATTAAGGCACGGCAATAGAAGACAAAAGAGAAGCAGGTTGTTGTTGCTGAAATCCTCAGGTTTCCTCAGAGACAATGTTTCGGTTTGTGGCTACATGACAAGCCCATGCTCTTTTTTCCCCCCCTTGCAAAACAGGAATAATTTTATCTAGCTTGGTATACTTAAAGGGTTAATTCAGATTTTTTTTCCCCTTGTGTTTATTTAAGTGGGGGTGTATTCTCCTCTGCAGTATATGTACTGATGTGGTCAGCCTTTTCTCAACAGCAACCTTTACATTGCTGTGTTCATGATTGATTCCTTTGACAAAAAGTCATTATGCCTCAGAACTCAGGAGATGTCGGTCCAGCAAAACCTCCATCACTTTTCCAGTGTCATTGTGAGACATTTTCTTCTAATCGATAAAGATATCTTGTACATCGGATATGGTCCTCAAAAGTAAAATTACTATTTTTGGCAAAACAATCTGGTGGCTTCAAAGAGATTGATTTAGTAGCTTCAGGACAAAGGCTGACTCAAACTCATCTTCATTTGAATCGTCTATTAATAAAACCTCAAACTTGATTTGGCTTTTTAAAATGTAGACTTTTCTGTTGTGGATAAATTCATTTTGAATTTCAACTACATTTGTCACAACCTCACCACAGAAAGCAGTTGTTAAAGAGTCATTTTGAATTAGAAAAAATAATACAACTGATTTCAGGTCAGTTCTTAGTATCTTGCATCGATATATTACAATTTAGTGTCTATGACAAAGGGCATTGCAACTTTAAAAAAATTTTTTTTTTAATTGGCTGAAGGCTGTACGTCTCACTCAGAGGTTTGCTGACCATCTATGGTATGTAAAACTATGACATCCAAATCACTTAAATGATCCAAACTAACCCTTTAAAATAACCAGCTTTAGATTGAACTACTCACATAAATGTGTCCATCATAAATAAGTCCTTGACCACCCATGTGGACCTGCTCGCAATTTAGAGTTGGGGGACTTTGCCACTGAAATTGAGTCTGTGGGTCCCTACACTTTAAAAATCATGGAGGTGCTCGTCCACCATATTGCCATGATTTCCATGATATGGTCGCCGTTGCCTATGAAAAAAATATGTCTTTTATGTGTTTAAACATATGTCATACATCACCACTGACTTTTTTAGAGGAATGCATTTCTGACAATTAAATGGGCATAATTTGTAAATGTGACCCTAATAGGTCATTGCCAAGGTCAAATGTGCTATTCTGAAGAATGACAATAAGCTTTCATTGTACTAATGACAAACAAATTTTGCCTTTCTTGAAATGAACACCTTTGTCAAATGAAATGCAATATATACATTCAGCAATCATGTTGTTATCCTACCAACATGCTATAATCAAAGTAAAAGCATACTCAACATTAGGGTGCTAACTGACTAGCGTCAGTTCGGCCAGTCTTTCATCAAATTTTCAGTCTAATTTGTTCATTCAATTTTCATGGTATTTGCAAAACTATTTTTGGAATACTTAAGATCAATAACGTGTTAATTTTGGTTATTGAGTGGACTAACTAAAGATTGTTAGACCAAAATACCGTAGAGTAACTGTGCGTGTACACCAAAAGCGACCACAGTTACGTAGTAGCCAAGGTCGCTGAAGAAGTTTTACTATGAATTAATTTTATTCTTGACATGACATTGGCATGTTTGATTTAGCTAATCAAATAACGGCTCTGGTTTATAAGCCTGGGGCATTTAAACATATGAGCATTCTAATTGGTTTTCACCGAACTGCGTCATAGCTCATTACCATAATATATTAGATGACTTTTAATTGCTGAAATTCACTCTGGTTGTTCAGGTCGCTTCACCCCCAGCGAATTCGCTTTGATCATCAAGTTCACCGACCCTCCATAGAGAAAAAAATATTTCCTGCACCCGTGTTGCCAATTTAGTGACTTTTGGCTGTCTCTGGTGACTAAAAACCTCATCTACCATATTTTTTTCCTGAATCTGGCAACTTTAAGTACATTTATTATTATTATTTTTTTTTTTACGAGTTCAAAACCTTCATACATATGCACCCAATTTAATCTAACTGAGTTCCCCACTTTCATTGAATTTTAATAAAAAGAATAAGATTTTTTCAAAGGTAATAAAATACATCGGTGTCTGAAATATGTACGTGTTAGCACTTGCAACAAATAATTCAAAACAGAATTAATTATCATAGTAAATCAATACCAGTACGAGTCTTCTATGGAATACTAGACACCTCTCCATTTAAGGGGTGTGGCCGATAAGTCCACAATCTGTGTTCTCTCTTTCTGCCGAATATACAGACAGACCTCGTGAACTCATGGCACTGTGGTGAATGAGCACCTCTGTGATTTTTAAACTCTAGGAACCCACTGACTCAATTCCAGCGAGAAAAACCCCCACCTCTAAATTGGGTGTGGGTCTACATGGCTGGTCCATGACTAAAAGATTCATGGCTTAAAACTGTTACAATCATTGAACAAACCACATCAAAGACAGACGTATCAGTCATAACCTTACATATACAGTATCCATGTGCTCAAATTATCTTTTCTTTCAAAGCTCATACCTGTTTCTTGAACTCAGTGTGAAAACATGTGGACGCATGTTTAACTTCAGTTCACAAATGCCTGCATATGAGCTTTTTCTAAGTGAACTGTCATAGGTGTGGGCTTTTTTCTGCTCCCCGTTATGAAAATAAAATAACTGATGACAACAATCATCTTTCCTTGTTCAACCATCTTTGACAAATCTCTTCACATTGAACAATAACGGTCATTTTGGCAAAACACTGAATTATAGTAAGAGAACGTGCACATACTTTAATTAAACACTAATAAAGTCTGGTTAATGACATCTTTGTTTATTTTGCAGCCCAAGTTGGAATAATGACAATTCACTATAATGCTGTAATATCATTCACACTGAGCTCTCACAAAGATATTAAAAATGTACCATTTTGGAATATAATTCCCATCATTTTAACTCTCACTCAAAGCATTCACTATGGATGATGAAAAGAAACTACTCACATCAAATTTTTCCATCTAACTTGACATAAGTCTATTTGGTCAGTTTTGGATATATTACCGACAAAGTGTGTACAGATCATTAGTAGCATTTCAAAAGTGCTGTTGGGCAAAACTTCTGGAACAGCTGTACGCTGTGAGGACAGCAAGTAAAAGCTGAAGACTACAATTAACTGCTTTTCAGCTTGATCTGATGATTAGTCTTACATTGACCTGATATTGCACAAGTCTGCACATATGGTGGGCAAAATGGTTCCAAACATCAGTGACACACAGATATGTAAACACATTTTCCATGTGAAGAAAAAAAGACTGTTAGTGCAGGGAACAAAATAAATATCACTCATCTGTGGCCATGGTGCCAAGCTGTTAAATTGATCTATATGAGTAATCCCTCATCTACTCCTGCAGTGTTGACATAGCTAGAACATAAATGGAATATGGCGCCCTTAACTTCAACAGCAAAAAGGCTGTGGCCTAGAGTGCTTTGCTCTAAGATTTTTTTGTGACCTAGAGGAATATTAGAAAAAATATGAGTTATATATTTTTCAACTGACAAACAGATCTCAAAAAGTTTGTGCGCTTCAATTGTAGCTCTTGGAAACACAGAATATTTGACTAAGTGACTAAGCCTGTAACAGTATGTCAGACTTTTTTTTTTTTGGGGGGGGGGGGGGGGGTGACATGTACATCACTGCAGAATTCTGTAATCAGTACAAAACTAGTAAAGATTAATCTGTACCTAAACACTATTAAAAACCTTTTTCATATGCCCGTACCATCTGATAAGGTTTTGATCAGGCAGTAGAGATGCATGAGTAATATTTGTTGACACACCACAGACCATAAACACCTTCAACAAACATTACCAACTTCAATTCTCACCTGTTTCACTTAATAAAGCCATCTGATGAGAATGATAAGCTGTATGAGACCTGCATGGCAGACAACTGGACTGCATCAAAACACTTTTTGTGCCACCCAAACCACAGGTTTACAGCCTAGTATTTACAAAGTGGTCAATGACAGTAACTCAAATTACGTGTACTGATGCTGCTGTCACTTGAAACATAATGAAACAATAACATCCTTTGAGACCTACAAGCAATTTACCATTCTTTGTTGAGTTGCATAACTAATGACATCACATCTCAGCAATGTGGATTCTGGCTTTGGGAGAAGTGCTTCTATTGCCAAGTGTTGAGCGACTTAGATAAAAAGGAATCACATACAGAGTAAATTAAACTGGATTGTGTGAGTGATTTGGTGAATGAGGTCCAAAAGTCATAAAGGGAACTTAAGCAGCAGATCAGCAGTAAAGGGTTAGTTTGGATTTTTTTTTTTCAAGTGAGATTGTTCAAGGTGCTTCTCTATTGTCAGCAAAATGGTAGGTGGCATGTCCCCCATTTAATATATTGGAAAAGAAGCAAAGTAATAATGATCCGATATGGATGGGGATAGTCTTGCAAGGTTCAACCATAATGACAGAAGTGTATTTTGAGTTATTTTCACCTTCAGCCAGGTTTTGTAAATTACCAAGAATTTTATTCATTAATACCGACACTGTTGTGGCTCACAGTACAGTCATAGCAACAGCTAAAAATAAATAAGTCTTTAAGAGTGCAGTTCCACTAATATCCCCACTAACAAGGTGACTAGGTCAAAATTGAGTGTTTAAAATGTTTTTTTTTCTTCTGCCACACCATCGATAACAGTGCACTGCATAGTTTCTGTGTCAGTACCATTGACTCTTGTCTACTCCAAACTGGGAGTGAGTTAACCATCACATACGGTAAGTAATGAACTGACTATGGACAAGCACTTCATAGAAATCCACTTCAAATGATTCAAACTAACTCTTTTCGGGGCACAAAGCATGTCTGCTCCAGTTACTCAAGAGGAGCAGCAGAGATGCAAAGGTTGTTTAAGGCACAGGCGACTTGCACAATCTTATCAAAGGTTGTGAGGTTCGATGTGCGCTCTGTAGCTGTGGTGAAGGGACTCTCAACAGGGCCTGTGAGCATGGAGTACCTCTGTTTGACCATGGAGATCACCCTCTCCACATGCCTCTGCACACTCACTGTCTCAGCTGAAGAGTCAGCCAGCACAGAGCCCTCTGAGCTCCCATATGTTTCTCCTTGGTAGCTGCCAGCAATTTTAAATGAAGCTCCACGCGCAGCAACGGATTCTGCGATGTCAAGATCGCGACTCGCCAGCACTACATCTCCTGGGAGAAGCTTGCACAGAAATCCACAACCCTCAGCCAGGCTCTTGTCACTGACATTACCAAGCACACCCCTGGAGACGAAGGTGACAACACCCTGCGGAGCCACACCAATCAGATACTTTAGCATGTTACTACAAGTACCTGCCCTGTGAGGGTGTGGCGCTACCTTCTGTTGCTGCTGGTTGCCCTGGGAAACTGGCTCCTCAAAAGGCACAGTGAAACAGTCTACAATGACGGCGCAGTCAGGATGGGAGGAGCGTAGAGCTGCAGGCAGATTTTTCCGGAGTTCAGCTCGGGATGGCCAGAACACAGCAGTGGGTACCAGAGTGGAGGACATGATGTTGACCATCCTGTGCACGGTTCTGGTAACCATACCAACTTTCACACCAAAGCGATAGGCCAGATCTTGGTTACGAAGATCCAGGCGCAGTCGCATCAGAGTCAACAGCAGCTGCTGGAACTTGGACAGCTTTACATTTTTGATACTATCCATGTGTGGTGCCAAGAGCCACATGACTGTCTCCAAAACAAAGTAGTTGGGTAACCCGGTGTAAAATTTGACCTTCTCTGCATCGTTCCTCAGGGAGTTCTCAGAGAGTGACATTTTCTCCACAGAATCTCTGAGGGCCTGGTTCTCCCTCTTCAGGGCTTTCAGAATGTCATCAAAGTTAATCGGTGTATCGGATGTCTGGGCATATTTCCCTTTCTTGCTGTCACTTACAGATTCATCATCCTCATCATCATCATCCTCATCGTCGTCATCTTCATCAGTACTGAGGGAGGATGACGTACTTTCCTCCACAGCTGCCTCCTCTTCCACCTCCACGGGACGCTCTGCTTGACCCCGCTCAACCATCACAGGCCTACCTTGGCCCTGCAGAAACAGGAGGGCATTCGCCGCCTCCACTCTTTCCTCCTGTTTGTCCACAATCTCTAAGGCACCGGGTTCCTTCATCTCAGATGATAAGGAAGCTGTTGTGAACACAGAAGGTACATAATCTGGAGAACGTGGGTTCTTCACTTGTTTACCTGAATGTATAGAAGGAGAGGAGGATGTACAGGAGAGTGAGTAATAGTAGAAAATAGAATAATGGTAATGGTTTGTGTATTCTCCTCTGATGGAGGATTATTATGTGCTGCATGTTCAGTTGATGTTCCAGTTACCTACTAATAAGATTTGAGTTCTAATCTAGAGCACTATAAAAAAAAAAGAGCAAAACAACACATGTGGTACCCAAATATGTTCCTTTATTTTTAAAAATGTTCACTAACAAGATGCTGCTGGCATTCTTCATCTGTGATAATAATCGAACATATAAAAACCATGTTTATGTTCTAGACATACTGAAATCATTTCAAATCATAAACTACTGGAAAAAGAAAATCTGAAACGTGTGTTACAAAATCTAAATAATTATTGTTAGGGGTGCAAGATGAGCACATTAATTAATTCGTCATAATTAGTGCATTTTTTCAGTCACGTTAATCTGATTTTTAATCTACATTCACTGTTTCTGTATGTGAGTTGCCTTTTTGATCTGTCAACTTAAAGCACTAACTGATGGGTTCGTTTTATTTTAAATGACCTAAAGCATGGGAAAAGCAACAAATTTCAATATTTGTATTGCTCATAAAAGTCTTCTGTTTTTTTTGACGTGTTAACTTACAGCACTTTGTAAAGACATGGTGTTTTATTTTATTTTCATTTTCTAATTACTATATTATATTATAATACAGTAAAGTAAATGATAAGACAGTAATATATATATTCAGTGTCATTTTCTGTCTGGTATTCACACTGTCATGACCTCCTGATGGCAAAGGCAAAAAAAGCTGTCTTTGAATGCAGTTGGATTGCATGAGCCAAATAAGGAAAACCTCTCGCAATACACCATCACCGCTGAATTTGGATGCAGTAAGACAGTCATTTTGCATTTCTTGCAAGACCCTGAGGGTTATGGAACGAAAAACGTTGAGTGGTAGACTCGATAAAATTTTACCATCCCTGAGCTGGAGGATCCAATTGGCCGTCCGTCAAAACATAGAACGCTCTTCAACCCACATTTGAGCAGTTACTGGTGCCAACTGCAACCAAATAACCATCAGATGGCATCTGCCAGAGAAGGACTTTAAGAACAAGAAACCTCTTCAATGGCCTCATCTCCTTTAATGCTACAAACCCACCCATTTTGACTTTGCAAGAGGAGCATCAAATATGGGGCATATAAAAACACTGGGTGAAAGTATTTTTATACCTTGACAGTCCTGTTGGCTTCCAATGCAACTGTCATGATAAGGAGATCCTACTGGAGATACGTTCTAGGTGGCACAGAAGAGGGTGCATCATCATGATTTGGTGTGCTTTTTCCTTCAGTTCAATGGAGCTTCAGCTTGTGCAGGGGCATCAAATGGCAACTGGCTATGAGGAGATATTGCAGGGGGCACTCCTCATGACTGAGAGCCCTTGTCTTTGTGGAAATTACCAAGTTTAAAAACAGGGTAATATTGTAGTTCACAATGCCTGCCTGCCAAAGGCCTGAGAAAAGAGGAGTAAAGACACCCTGTTGGACCATCCTGCATGTCCCCTTGATCTAAAATCCATTTGAGAACATTTTGAGATGTATGGCAAGGGAAGTTAACAAAAATGGACATCAGTGGATTCAAAATGACTGGCTTAGTGTGACCAACCTTCACAGCAATTGTACGATCTGAGATTCCTTGTTTATGTAGCTCAACAATTTGCCTTTGCCATCGTGAGGCCATGACAGTGTGAATAGCCTACCTGACAAAATCCACATTTTTGCACAGATTTTGGCTTTTAAAGGCTGTGGTCTTAAACATTTAATTGGCTGAAGAACAGCCTTTTTCAGTTTGTTTTGAATCAATTATTTTTTCTGTCTCACTCCCATAAAAATATATATAAATAAATAAATTGATCAGGTGTGTTTATGCAGTCTACTCAGGAATGTTAAATAGCCCTTATTGTTTATGCAACTGATACCCCTTGCATTTATGTCACCCTAACTTATCCTGTTGCAATATATAGCCATAAATACATTCATTTTACACAGGCACTAAACAAGTTAGTTAAATAACCTATACTACTTTTTAACCTACTCATTATTGCACATCTTTTTCATAACACCAGAAGACACTGTGCATGGCTGAGGTGAAGGCACACACACTTGACTTCAGATAATTCAGAAAGACTATAGACATCATATTATAACAACACTAATAATAGATTAGCATTGTTAACATAAGTCATTGTTTTATTTCTCGTATTCTTAATAATTACATCCATACTATAATCGAACGATGATAAAAGATCATTAGATATCAAAAGTATAGAACATTTTCAGTTTCTGTCATATTGTTGCTTTTGAGACAATACTGCCAAATTCATGGTCCGACTTTTAAAAAGCTGCACGAGACTGTTTGAGGTCGGGAGTTGAAACATCCTACCTGAGATGAAGTGAGTACTACACAGTCGACTGCCGTCGTTCGGCACCCAGCCCTCTCGGTTCACAGCAGCTATCCAGCGCTGCTTCCTCTCGGGATCCCGAGGGAAACGGTAGAAAGATAAAGCGGTGCCGGGTGTCCTTCTGTTCCTACAGCCAGCCACCACACATGTATGAACCATAGTAAGGCCACGGTAAAGCGTGGAGTGGAGGTGTGCGCAGCGACTGTTGGGTGTTTTGACTCCCAAAATGGTGGCTGATCAGGGAGTGAAAAAAAATTAAACGTCATCAATAGGCGTTTGTTTTCAGCGATCTGATTGGACCATTTGACGATGACATCATTAACATGCGCTCTTTTCTCAAACTGAGGAGCTAACGACCTGAAAGTGAACGTTTTAAAAGTAATAATAAACACGTTCTTTTGTATTTGAGGTTATAAGGGAAGGTCAAAATGAAAAACCGTGGTCTAATGTTGACGTAGCGTTTAGTTCAGCACTTAACAAGCTTAGTTCGACCAGTCAAGCTCGTGACAATGTGATAGCCCTGCGTTTTTATTTACACGGGAGTAAAATAGACTACATTAGAATGAGCAGAAAGCTTAAACACGCAATAAGGGAAACAAAAATATGGCAGGATAATTGAGAAGCTAACTAAATTCTGGCCATATTTTACAAATTTGCAGTCATAAAATATTGCTAGATAAAATTATTTTTTAAAAATGACGAATCTGTTATTTTCTTCCACGTGATCTGTCGGTTATCGCTCCATGTCACTATTTGCTGACAAAAATCCCGATTAAATACCATTCATGGTGCTCCAGGTGAGATTATTTTTTACCCACAGAGAAGTCAGGGAAAATTCTAAGCCTTCAAAGACTAGCTAATATAGGTTTGTTTTCCTATTAGATGTCTGAACTACAATGTCATATTTCAGCTTTTCTTCAACTTACAACGGAGTACATGAGAAACATGACCTGATTGTGCTCATCCTTGTATAATGTTGACTGTGCTGATCTTGAATATCCCTGATACTTAACATTTCACCATATCTGAAATATATATTTTTTAGAAACTTATCGTATCAATATTTTCCCAAAGTTGATTTCAAAATAGGATTCAATGCTGCAAAGTTACTCAAGTATTTCAATCATTTGGACATTATAGTAACACACACACACATTTATTCAAATAGATATATGTATTATCACCCAAATGCACATCGAAATGAAGGGATAGTCATGGGGCAAATGAATATTCTCCATCATATTTAACTGTTTTATAATTTATCATTTTTAATGTTCATTGATACATCACTTTTGATCTTTCTCAAAAAAAAAAAATACAATCTTTGACAGAATATAATGCATTTGTTATTTTATCATTTTAAAGTACCTTAAATATGCACAGTACTAGAGTAAAATACCACAAAAATTGTAATAAAACTAGAAACCATATTAAATTTGTTAACCTAACCCAAAGTCAAAACATTTTTTACTGCTTCAATTTGTTTGTCAAGTAAAAAAAAGAACAACTTTCAATAACAGTCTAGTTTAATTAATATTAAATTTAAACCGGGGTCAAGGGCCTTAAAACTGTAGTGCTTGATATTTTTGTAGAATCAACCAGCAAAATTTCCTTCTTTTTAATTTTTTTTTATTATTATTTAAGTGATCATATACACAACATACTAAATCATTTAATATCTGACAGTTACAATAGTGCCAATTTTAAGTATTTACTGTGAGCTTGTGTCAGTTTAAACTGCTGTATTTCTTACGATATTGTCTCCAAAATACAGCATGAACATACAGACTGGAATTTTGTGGATGTGGTCCAGGTATAGTTGGATATAAAGTTTATGTATCAAGGTGGCTTTCAGGTGTGTGTATTTAGCTTGAACACAGAGGAGTTTCCATCTCCTTTGACATGCTCGAGCCTCTTGAGTTCAGTTAGACAGAGAATGAACAGTGGCGTCTTTGTCCCAAAATTGATCATCTTCCTCATCTGCTCCATCTTAAACTCCGACTGTTCTCCTGCAGAGGGTGCCAAAAGAAACAGCAACAGTTTAGATGTATTAAACACCTATGGACTTCCAAATAATCAGAGTTTACAAAGTGAACAGTAAAGTTATGTGAAACAAGTTACCTCTACTATATTTATCTTTCTGTTTCTATGCAGAGACTAAAGTGTATTTTAAGTTATGGTTAGTGAAGTCATATAGTAAATCTGATCAAACATGCAAAAAGACAAACACAGACATCCAGCTGAAATGATTAGTTGGTTGGTTTAACAAAAAATCTGGAGAACCTGTGCACACCAATATTTTAAATGTAAAATGTTCCTCAAGACCATACAACAGAAGAAAGCTGCTTCTGAGTCTGTCATCTCTCACTGAGGGGCGGAGCTTCTCTATACTGTGTGCTCATACACTCAGCCTGTAAAGTGAAGTGCCAATGCAAAACCAACTGCTAAACTAAAATGTCAGAATCTATCGGGGTGGATCGTCTAGTGCAGAGTGGTCCAAATGGTAGTACTGTTGCATCCCTAATAGAAATATTTTTTTCTTTCCTCTCTTTATATTTTCTTTCACATGTGTACATTTCTGTTTTTCTATCGTCACTGCACTTTTGTATTTCCTCTTGTTAACTGTGCAATTTCCCCATGGTGTGACAGGGATAAGATTACTTTATTTATCCCACCATGGGGACATTTCTGTCATCAGCAACATGCACCAATAAAGTCCTATTTTACCTTATGCTTCACAGTAAGTCTGTAATATGGTTAATGATATAATTAACACCTGCTGCTTCTGGTGGGGTCACACATATGAAAGCCACGACTAGTGGGTGTGATATCAGGTAATACAACCTTGTAGTGTAAATCTAATCCTCTGATAAAATAGTCTTGTCACCATCTGATCCCTGTCAAGCCTTAATATGAAGAAGATACTGAGCATTCACCTTCCACCATTATTGATGGAGGACATGGCTGTAACTATCAAATAACAGACTGCATTTGTTAATTAAAATAATGGCCAACTAAGACAAAATATTCCTTTAGTCCATCAGTTTCAGGCATTGCAGTGTTACTGGTCCCCATTGTTTAAAGCTTAGCAGGTGGTAAACAACGCCATGTAATAATTAACATTAACTGACCTGTATCTGTAACTGTTGGCTGCTACACCGTCTCTTATTTCATCCTAGCATCATAACCTTTCTCAGGTTCTTGTTCCATGTTCTCATTCTCACTCAGACATCCAGTGTCTCTGATGAAACCATTAGCACATTAATGCACGACTATTCTAAGTGGCCACAACATATACTAGAAGGCTTAACCAAGAGTATATGCCTCAGCATAGCCCTTATATGTTCTGCTGGATTACCTCTGTATCCATCTCTGTCAAATACCTCACAACCTTTTAAGACTACACCTCTTTTTTTATTATTATCTTGGAACATATGTTACATCTTCAACATCTCTGTCTGGTTATGATCATTTTACTTCTGGAGCATAACTAGAAAGGTGCTCAATATTTTGTATAAAACTAGAAAAGCAGTCAGAGAGCACCGACCTCCGCCAAGGTAAATTTGAGTGAAACCACACAAAACATTTTCCACTGACCTTGAAATTGTGCCATGAAGGTGTTGATGTTTTGGACGGCTTGGTTAAGGCTTTGCAAACTCATCTGCTTCAAGTAACAGGGTAAATCCTGAAACTCGCTCTCTGACACCACAGACAGACTCGCTGCTCTGGGAAGAGGACTGCATACAAGAAGACATTTACAGTGCAATGATAAATTGTGAAAAGGAACGGCATAATTCACACATATTCAGCTCAATGTGAGAAGTTTAGAAGGATAAAACCAAACCAAAATGTCCCAAATTAAATTTAAATGTACAGTGTAATAAAAATGACACTAGATCTCTCGAAGATTCTTATACTTCCTTCAGCAGTAAGAAAAGGGGATTGAAAGCTAACTGTGTCATATTGTAAGACAGGTCACCGGTCTTATAATCAAGTCTTATGGTTTTTATAATCAAAGTTATATTTTGACAACTTCATTTGACATATTTGTAAATCGTGGATAAACCCTGGGAGAATTTTCCACCTCAATTTACCTGGTGTTTTCTTTATCTGGCTTCAAATGTGGGTGAAGTGTTGCCATGGAAGACTTCTTCAACTGAGCCTGGGACACAAGCTACAGAATCAAAGTACAATTATGAAAAACAGAGCACAAAAACAGATCATGAATGCTTTGCAGTGATTAAATATCTATACAACTTTATTTGCAGGACACAAGGATTATATTTTCTACAATGTAAATGTGTAAATTGTTTCCAAATTATTGTTTGTTTTTTTTTTATAATCAAAAAATATTTTTTACCCTTGGATTCTGGTAAAGAATTGCTGATTTATAAATGGGGAATGGATGTCGTAGTTTGTACACTGTTGTGTATTTGTGCATACTGTACTGTATTTGTTCAGCAGTTCCCACCAAAGCGGTGCCTTTGCAATATGACTGTAACACTACTGTATTCCAAAATTAAAAAATTTTCTCAAAATATTGATAGACCAACTTGCTGTTTTCATTAGCCCATTTGTTGACCAAAAAAATCCCAAAAAACATAAGTATGCCAAACTGCAGCAGTCATTTATTACCGGATTCTGTGCGGGTTCCCATACATGACCACACACATAGGCCACTTGGCTTTAATAATATAGGTGTGTGGAAAATGTACATATATGACTTCACTTCAACATTAGAAGGTTATAGCAACTCTGCTTGCATCAACCTATTTTTTTTTTTTAAAAACAGTTGTAAGCTACAAGGTTATCAGTAGGGGGCACTAAAATGTAAGGTCCAACCCACACACAGTTGACAACACATCTTGTGTGGCACAAACACTAGTTAAGTAACCCCAACAAAGATGATCATGTCATGAGTGTAGGACATGGGGGTTATTTTGGGGCCAGTGAAAGAAAAAATTATAGGGAGAATAAGATAGTCAGATTAAAATGTCTATTTTCTTTGGTTACCCATGAAAAACAGCTGATATGTGTCTGGGAGCAGGCAATGGCACATGATAGACAAAGGCAAAAATGTCTCAGTAATTTTGAACTAAAATACTTTTTAAAATCCAAGTGTAAACAGCACCAAGACAATAGTAATGTAAATTTGGCTTTGAGTGGTGAGGTGTGTTCTTACTTTACAGATGTCCTGTGTGATTGAGCTGAGGTCTGGCATCTCTGGGGTGCTGGGTTCTTCATAGACCCGTCTGACACATGGTGTTCCCAAGTTAAACTCCTGCGTCGGTCCATCTAGATCCAGGCTGGTGGCTAACTGCTTTTTAGCTACCCTGTCACATTCATTCAACATTTTTGACATTTTTGCAGCTCTCTGGAAGCAAACAAAGAAATAGATATGCAAAAAAAACATCAGCCAAGTTCTATGAAACATGTGGTAGCCCAGTAGCAGCATGCTGAAGAACTCAGCCATGAACCACAACATCGTCATTTGAACACTGATAGAGGTTTGTTACCCAGTAGCATTTTACCTGGGAAACCCCAAATGAAGTGCTATCAAACTGAATGGTAATTTTGAGAAATGTATCAGTTTGACAAATCAGTTGCAATGCAGAAATGTCATGTGGAGTTACAGATGTATACAGTCATGGTCAAAAGTTTACATACACTAGTAAAGAAAATAATGTCTTGAGTTTCCAATAATTCCTACATTTCTTATTTTTCTGTGAACTACTGATTGAAACACACACTTTGTGTCACAAGAAACAATCATGCAGTTTGGTTCTTTTATTAATTTACAATGGATCTACAAAAAAGGGGCCAAATCTACTGGGTCAAAAATATACATACAGCAAACTGCATCGATTAAGTCAAGAGGAGTGGTCAGTGATGGCTACTGAAAGCATCTTATTCCAGTGAAAATGGCCAAGGGACATGTCATCTCTCTCTCATATATATATATATATATATATATATATATATATATATATATATATATATATATATATATATATATATATATATATACACCTGGGGTCCTGTCTGATGTGGTATATATCTGATGTGGTATATATATATATATATATATATATATACATATATATATATATATATATACCACATCAGACAGGACCCCAGGTGTAGGCTGTGTAGAGAAGCCCCTGAAACAGTCCAGCACATCACAGCAGGGTGTAAGATGCTGGCAGGCAAGGCATACATGGAGAGGCATAACCAGGTAGCGGGCATACTGTACAGGAACATCTGTAAAGAGTATGGACTGGAGGTCCCGGGGTCAAGATGGGAGAACCCCCCAAAGGTGACAGAGAACAAACAGGCCAAGATCCTGTGGGACTTCCAGATCCAGACTGACAAGATGGTGATGGCCAATCAGCCTGACATAGTGGTGGTGGATGAACATGAGAAGACAGTGGTGGTGATAGATGTAGCAGTCCCCAGTGATAGCAACATCAAAAAGAAAGAACATGAGAAGCTTGAGAAATACCAAGGGCTGAAAGAGGAGTTAGAGAAAATGTGGAGTGTGAAGGCAACAGTGGTACCAGTAGTGATCGGAGCATTAGGGGCAGTGACCCCCAAGCTGGGAGAATGGCTCCAGCAGATACCAGGAACAACATCAGAGATCTCTGTACAAAAGAGCGCATTGCTAGGAACAGCTAAGATCCTGCGCAGAACCCTCAGGCTCCCAGGCCTCTGGTAGAGGACCCGAGTCTGAAGGAGACACCGCCCACGTGGGGTGAGAGGAACATTTATATATATATATATATATATATATATATATAAATTAACAAAGCCTCAGAGGTAATCTGTTCCCTCTCAGATAGCCTCAGAATGCCCAATTATACGTTACATTTTTCAAAGGCTTTGTGCCTCTTGCCCCCAAATTAGTTTTAATAGATTGCTAGTACACAAGAGATTAAATTACATTAACTTACATGTATAATGGCCGAAATGTACCTATGCTTTCATCAACACACACACTCATAGACATGATGACATCAGCCGGATCAATGTCAAAATAAGCTACGATACATGTGAGGGGTGGGGTTTGTTGTGCCACCACTTGTTTTCAATATCTTTCATTACTATAACTTCTTAACCCTTGTGCGGTCCTTCGTAAAAGGCACACTGGCTGTGTCCTACAATCGGGTCTTAAAAACCCAGATTCCAAAGTTCAGTTCCATAGACTCATCACCCCACCCCCCAAGGATATATTACTGTTTTCAGTAGTAAGCAATGGCATTCTACAGTACGTATAAAAAGGTACATTTGTGAGCCACCGGGTCACTGTGACCTGAAGGACCGCACAAGGGTTAAACTAACTAGTTCCCATTTCTTTACTCGAATTCATCACATGAATTCTTCTGTCATAATGAGGGCAGAAAACAGAAAAAAAAGAAAATGTTAGTCATGACTAAAACACATTTACTCACTTACATGTAAAGACTTCACCAAATCAGACTCCAGGTTTAGTATCTGCTTGTCCTCCACACCTTCAATGCAAATGTCTGGGACATCATACTCCCAGTTGTTTTTAGAGGCGAGTGCTCCAACACGAGCTGGTATTGGCAAGTCAAAAGTGTGGCTGTCATCATCACTTTGCATCTTAATAAGTTCAGGCTTTCGTGCACTCTATCAATACAAGATGAAAAAAGCACACAGAAAGGTTGGATGCAAACAAATAATTACGTTTTCCTAACACTGCCACAGTACACACCAATTTTTAAGGTGACGATAAGGTAAAGCAATACATGACTCATACAAATCAAACTTAAAAAAATGTTTTGCCAATACAGTTTCAACATATAAAGAATCACATACATATAAATCCTTCATACCTTCTTGGTGCTGATCAGTCTGTTCATGTATGAGTTTTGAAATTCTGGGACCTCAGGAGTTGTTGCCAAATTTCCATGGCAACCATGAGTTTCGGTATCACTATTTTTCTGGGGATTCTGGGGGCAGTTACCAGTCATCTTTTTTATCTTTAGCCATGGGGTGCAAAACTCAGGTGGCTCTGGAGACTCCAAGTCGATTGAAGACACTGAACACAGAAGAATAATAATTAGTATGTAAACACAACAGTGACAGCATCATTGAATTCTGTATTTTAACACTATCAGTCCAAGTGTATTATTTCTTTGTGTTGTACCTGGAACATTCCATTTTAGGTACCACTTAATGAAATTTGTAATAGAGAGGAAATGCAAAAAAAATAGGTCAGTGCTTTGATTGAGCAACGACTATACCATATAAAAAAAATACTTACTTAATAGGGATCATGCATATTTATGAACATTGTATAAAGATACACCCAAGTAAATATGCCAGAATTTAATTTAAAATAAATTACTTTTCAGCTGCAGTCCCTAGGCAGGTGACAGAATGATATATTATCAATTATAGTTACACTAAATTAGCATAGTCATGTAAAGTAATGGCAGTCAGCAGATTATTTAATGAAGGGATTAATGCTTTGATATGGTGATACAGATTTCAAACCTTTTATTTCTAAAGTCTCCAGAGGGTTCACAGGTGAATCAGGAATGTTTTCTGGTGGTCTGCTGAAAAACAATAACCATAAGCTCTTATCTGTTTTCATAATAGAATAATCAAAATACCTTTTATTGTCAATATGTAATGACGCATTATGTAATATTGCACCACTTTAACCATAATGCTCTACCTTTGGGATTTTTCAATATTCTTGAGCCGCAAATCCATAGTGAAGTCATTGTTAAGGCACATTGTATGCTCTGAGATTCCAAAGTCATGCATCTGAGGTGTCCGCAGTTCATCTTCATCCATCCGCAGGGCACGTTTAGGAGTAATGGTCATTGATGGGAGGGGAGGTGATTTAAGTGAGGGCTGAGGAAGACTAATTTCAGGCATAGGAGGTGCTTCCGAACGCCACTCCGACCTTGCCAGAGCTCTCTTCAGCTGCATTTCAGACAGTCCAAAGTCAGACAGCTGTGGGGTGCGTAGAGGGTCTGCACAGGGCAGTGCCTGAGAAGATAGAGGTGATGCAGCGGAACGGTGCATTTTTACATCCTCTTGCGTATCCTCTTCTTCCCCCGTTGACTCGTTTTCATTTTCATCTCCTGTTTCATTTTCAACGTCTGACTCTTGACCTTTGATCTCTGCATAAGAAGAGTAAAAAGTTTACTGTCAGTATGCACAATTTTTTGCTTGTTTTTTTTTTCTCAAAAAACTGTTCACACTTGTAAGCATGAAAAAAGGGTAAAACCAAAACAAAGACAATATTATTTTATGATAATTTCCACAGTGATTTTATTTTAAAACTCATAAGATTGTTCAATCCAGTTCAAACTCTATGGGTGAGGGAGGTACACCTAGACACTGATTAAACATTGCATTTCAGTAAAGTATGAATATATGAAATCAGCAACAATTTAATGCAACCACTGTATGTTCACTATGTTCTTTACCTATAAATTAGTCAATACTTACTGTTCTTTTTGTGGATGTCTTTAGGAGCTTGGTAACCATATTTTTCCCAGTGTGTCTTTATTGTCTTGATATCTTCAGAGATCCTCTGTTCCATCACCCCGCAGGTCTTAATGAAGCTGCTAACTTCATTCAACTGTGCTCGTTCCTGAGTCAGGTGACCCTGGATCTCTTCCTACAAAGGAAATAAACTTGTGTAAAATTGGATCCAAAGGGGTTTGCACAGTCAAGCGTAGTGGATATAACGTAATTGTATTGCACCATTGCAGAGTACGTATGCTTTTTAAAATTTGACACAAGTATTAAAAGTTTAAAACAAAAGTGTAAAATAAACTTTCATGTACGAGAACATGCATAAGACCTTTACAGTGAAGTACAAACTTTAGTCTTGTTTTTTTATGCCTGTTAAGGTAGTCACTTTCTCCTAGCTTATGGGCTTTTATGATTATATAAACACATTTCAGTTCAGGGTTTATCAATAGATAATATTAGCAGTGTTGCAAAATGCTCAAAGGCCTCATACATTTAGCTTTCAGGGTCAGACTAATAATAATTGAATCTACAATATGTGATACTTACTAGACGTTACTCAATAATTACTGCACATATCCACCGCCCATGAACGTGTTTTCTTCTTACGGTATATGTGATATTTTCACCATAAAAATAAGATAACTAAGGCTGTGAGATTAAAATATCTCTTCTGTAAATGCAACCAGTTTACCTTGATGTTCTTGACGTCGCAGTTCAGCTCATGATAAGCTCTCATAGCTTTCGCTTCGGTGTCTGAAAAAGGGATAACAATAACAGATAGGTTTACGGGGAATATATTATGTTCCCATAACGAACATCAGACTTGATTTCCATAGTAAATTCAGTGTTACTTACTGCTGTCATCATCGTTATTTCGGTTTTCAAAGGCTGCCTGAAGTTTGTCCGTTTCTGTTTCAAGAGTCAAGGCTAGCTTCCGCAGCTTGTTAAAAAACTGTGCGGTCGGATCCATCTTAAGAAAACCGTGTATGTAACGCAAGTTTAAACAAGATACACGCCACACTATTTGTTTATGCTGATTTACCAAGTTTCAATTTTCGCGCCCTTTCCGGTTTTGACCGGAAGTGTCCTGAATTTCTTCTTCGTTTAATAATTGGTGTTAAATGTTCCACAGCGCCACCGAAAGTAGAGACTTTTTTCAGTCACAAAAACTATACATATTGGGTCTCTTGCTGTTTTCCAGTTGTGTTCTGGTGAAGTGAATACACATGCTATTATCCAATAATGTATTCTCATCACTCGTCACGCACTCGCATCAAAATCAAAATTCCATAAAAATAGAAATGGGTATAGATTTATTCTTAGCTGTAGCCTAATTATAATATAATATTTTTTCAACCTCAACCCAATAGTTCTGCTTCTAAAATGAAATTATATCCATAACATACACAATACTTAAAAAAAAAATTAATCTCAATTATAATGATCCTAGTTTTGATTCCCCCCCCCCATGGTATTGTCTGATGGTCAGGTGTCTGAAACTGTACACATGTTGTGTAGTGTGTGTAATGGACTCTGAATTATCACATCTACATGTCTCCACTGTGTAACATGAAGAAATGACAAGCTCACCTTTTCTAGATTTACAAGTAAATTTATAATGTTTGTCTTGTCCCTAAGAAAATTAGAAAAAAAATAGAATGAAAATAAGACAGCACATTTCTCATTAATACATTGCTCATAATTTTAATTTGAAGAACGTTCTCTGCTCCTGTTTATTAATTTAAATGTATTGTGATTTGCATTATATTTAAATGTATTTTGCTCTTGCTTTACATATCCCCCTTTTTGTAGATGAATTTCTTAATTGTATTACTGTCTTATTATCCTGTTTGAGCCAAATGGTTTGAAACAGGTTTTTTTTTCTCGAAGCTTCATGTGCACATGAAACCACCTAATGATCAGGTGTATAATCACAGGCAGCTAGATCTGAACCACAGAATGTGTGAGGGATTGGATGTTTTTGGGTTATGCCCTCACAGATGAACAGTTTCAACAAAATAACTTGAAACAAAAACTGTAAACAACTGTTTAATTTAATTGTGTTAAAAATGTAATCATATTAATCATGATTATGTATTAATCCACATTAATATCTAAATTTTGACAGCACTACTTAACAGTGATTATCAGTGTAATATATTACAGATGCCCATAAAAAATTTTTTTGCCATGGTATATATTTCTTTTCATCTGCAGGATGAGGGCAATGTTCTTGTCTACAGCTGGAAGCCAGTGTGGACACTGATGGATCCGATGCAGGCCGTCTGTGCATGCAGGTTGGTCATGTCCAACAAGACAAAGACAAGGGGCACACCAACACATCCAGCTACAATAGGATGCATCCAGTGATCACTTTGGTTTTGCTGCCTCCAAGTGGATAAAGTCAATATAGCAGATTTTATAACTAGTACCATAATATAGCTTTACTTTAGCTTCTCAATAATTTGGATAGTAGCAAACAAATAAATAGTAACAAATAAAATATTTATTTAATAATGTATTTGTTAAATGACACATTGACTCATTTAGGATACCATATTCTCACTGAACAATAACTTAAACTACTAATAAGTGATGATTTTACAGAATATAAGGGATTTTTGTAGATTACATATGACAGCAATCTGTAAATGTGATGAAATGAGCTCAGCTTTCAATATGAACAACTATGGGATAAGATAGTTAACATTAGGCTTAGGCTTATGGCTTAAACACATGGGATCTTTAGGTCAAATTAAGAATGAACAAACTAAAATCAGTTTACGGTTTACATAAATATTTTCATTTATATGGTCCACCTCACTGTTCCCTCTGTCTGTCTTTAAGCCATTGGGAGCAGATCATTCAGCTGTTCTGCTCCCTCACTGCCACCTATCCCTTCAAATCCAAACATAAAACCCATCTGTTTAGGACCACTTTCTCTATGTGACCATAATTGCACTGTCCAATTTTTACCTGGAATTTTATACTTTCATGTTTACTGTATGGTGTCTTTGAGTACCAAGATGGGCCTCTATAAACAACAACAATTATTGTGATTAAAGCCATGAAGATAATATTACATATATTACAAAAGTGTTATTTTCCATTTTCCGTCCACTTTTACCAATAATTTATACTTAGAACTATGTGCTGATTTTGAAACCCATTACTGTGTAGCTGGCTTCACCAAAGTATCTACGGATAGTGTGATGGGAAAGATGTAGGTAGAAGAATTATTTGGAAGCCAATAACTTAACCTTCCTCTTGTGTTAGGGTCAGCACTGACCCATTTTAAGGTTTAAATGCATTAATGAAATAGATTTTAAAAGTTATGTTTACATTTATTACAACAAAATTATAAAAAAAACCAAAAAAATCCACTAATTTATTAAATGCTCTAGTTGAAATTATAACCTCTGTGTTGAGATTAGAATGAGATTAGAGCCAAAACTGAAATCCTCAGTGCTCTGTCAGCCAACACATTGATAGTCTGATCTTCCAACAATCATGTGAGTTTTTGGGGATCCTCATTTGGCTTTTTTATCCAGTTTACCTTCACAAAAACAAAACACACAGACACGCATGTCCACACATGTGAGGTCAGTTCAGTATAGAGGTGATGACTGCTGAGGGCACATAAAAAAAAGCCCAGATAAACCCACATCAAAAATATTATAATATAATATATATAATATAATAAGGAAACTTAACAAGGAAACTAAGAAATAAGAAACAGATTGGATGGTAGATAATAGTTCTTGGTGTATTTTACAGCTGATTTAAGACATGGGTCAAAAATGACTCATTAACATAAGAGATATTAACAGAAAACACACACATGAGGAAGGTTAAATGTATGTATCCACATGGTGTGACAGTTTTGTTTGTTTTTACTCTACTCCAATTAAATCGTACTCAGTGTTTTCCCAGTTTTCTGCTGATATTTGACATGACATGACAATTGAGCCATTGTCAGATCAAATAAACAACACCATTCAGAAATGGTATCGAGCTCGTCATTATCTTACAAATTCTCTAATCGAAGACAGAATCATAGACCCTTTAATATAAATTGAGCTGATAAACACCTCAACATTTGACCTGTAAATTTACCTTAACGTGTTGGTGTCTCTTTATTCTCCTATCACATTGGTAAATCCAGAAGTAGCTGAAGGTCTCGTCTCATCATCTGAACCCACTTTATCCTTGCTAGGGTCATGGGTGTCACTGGGGGTCTAATCCAGCTCCAAAGGGTGAAGGCGGGGTACACCCTGTATGAGTCTCCAGTTCATCTCAGGGCTGAACATATATAGACAAACAATCACTCTCACATTCACACCTAATAGATTAACCAATTAACCTATCAGTGCATGTGTTTGGATGGTGGGAAGAAACTGGAGTACCTGGAGAAAACCCACGCAGACACGGGGAGAACATGTAAACTCCACACAGAAAGGTCTGGTGTGGGAATCGAACCAGGGTCCTTCTTGCTGTGAGTGCGAACCACTGCACCACTGTAATGCCCTAGCTGAAGGTGTGTGACTCTTATCAGATACATCAGGTGTTCAGCAGGGTATATAAATGGACAAACAGTGAAGGTCAGAACAAACCTGCACCTGTAATAACCACGGTGAGTTGCATAGAAGAGTTCAACACACTTCAGGTTTTTATCTGGTAAAATAAATGTAATTAAACTCTATACTCTTTAACATTAATGGTGGATTCATTGTTCACATTTTCTGTAGCTACCTTTTTAGGCACAGCTCCAAGGCCATGGCGATGTTTGGAAAAGTTTTGGAGCCAGTGGGCTACATGCAGACCGTGAGGTGAGATTACCTTTAACCCATACAGTACCACCCAGTATGACATTTGTGGCAGCTCGCAAATTATTTTTGTCTCTTGATTTAATCCTTCCTAAGTGATTTTTCATCATTTACAGTAGTATACAACTGTCCTCTGAATTCAATTTTTTTTTTTTCTGTGAAAATTGTCTATTTTCCTGTGTTTAATTGACTGATATGTAGATGTTCATAAAAGCTCAGAGTAAATTCAAAGTTTGTTATATGAAAACAGACAAAAATGAAGAAAAAGTGACTTATCAGCAAAATATATTATTGATTGAACATAAAAAAGTGTGTTTTCTTTCACTGTCATTGATCCAACTCCATGGGTTTTACTGGTGAATTAATGTAGAAGATAATGTTTCCATGTTCACTATGGCGTTTCTGAGCATCCTAATGGATCATATAAGATGACAATGGAAAGATGGTGAACTATATTTTACATAAATTATTTACATGAATTGATAAGATTAGTGGATCAATAGTTTATATCAGTAGATGCTTTTGATTGATGATTGAAGTTTGCTTCTTTATGGGTTAAACATGAACATGCACTGACTTTTGAATGTGGTATTCAGGGTTCTGGTCCAGGGTATTTGCTCATATCTCGGTGGCAGCTCAACAGCAGAGGAGACTGAATTGGCTAAGAAGAACCTGGACAGTATTGATCAGGAGCTGGGAGCGTCAGGTCAGGGTCTGTTGGATGATCAGGAAGTTCACTGTTTGGAAGATGACCTGGCTGTGGTCTACTACCAGCTGGGCACTGCAGTAAGGAATGCTCATGTACAGGTCTCAGTTCTTTAAAAAGGTTTCCCCTTAACGTTAAAGATAGAGCTGTTTACTTTATGATCAGTCCCTTATATTGTACTACCAAAGTCAGATATTGTATAAAAATAGCAATTCCATGTAATCTACAAAAAAGTAATTGAATAACTAAAGAAAAGGGTTGGGGTTTTTTTTAGAACTTTTTCAACAACTCTGAAAACTTGCAGTGTGTACTTTCTTGCATTTTGTACATAGAATAACTGTCAACTTCCTATTTGTGCTGTAACAAATGTAAAATATTCTTCCTTAAAGTTTATCCTAGATCAGTTTTACAGAATATAAATAGCTGAATGCTGCACTTTCTTGCCAGTTATTATTTTGGGTACAGATCTGTTCTATACATACGAGTGGAAAAATATATAAAAAGATGATATCATAATGTATGGTTTCACTTTTGGTTATAAAAGATGTCTGGTGTAAATAACAGCATACATGGACCAGCTCATTGCGAGCCTAGTTTTACAATGTTTTACAAACACTGTCAAGGACCCTCAGGTACGAGCTGACCTTGAAGAGTAAGAAGTGTTTAGTGTGACTAAACATATCCTATTAAGTGCATTCTGTAAAGTATTGTATAAATGTATGAGTGATTCATTGGTTTATTTCTACAAAGTTTTATATATTGACCACATTTAACCATTTCAACACTGTGTCTTTCACTGAGGTCATTTTTGTGATTTTTCTTAAATTCATAAAAATACAACCAAAAACCAATAATATGATTAATCATCAGAAAATAGGTGTTAAATATGATACCAAAAAATATGATATGTAGAGAGCATTTAATCATCTGTTATATATATTATTTGGAAAAACATTACTTTTGAACCTTAGTGTAATGTTGTTATTTTCATACTTTTTTCATAAAAGCATGATAAGAACACATTGTAACCTTTGACCTCTGTGCTTCTAAGTCTGTTACCACTGCTTCTTTTAGGTGAGGGCACAGTCAGAATTCACAAAGAAGGAGACGGAGGTGTTCCTCCAGTACGTGCAGGACTATCGACTGGAGAGGCAACTGACAGCGCTCTACAACCGGCTGATGGGTGTGTCCACTCTGACTGACCAGCCCACCCTCCTGGAAGAGCTTATACTGAGCCGCAAACCCAAACGCTGGGAGCTGAGGGAGTTCTGTGTCAAGGTTGGTGAAGTTGCAACTTGAGCAGGACAAGGTTTGGGGTTATAGAAAAGAATTAAAGTTACATTTTCTGTTTGTTTTGTGCAAGTCATTATACAGATGCACGCACATGTGCTTAACTACAGCAGGAGGAGGCTTGAGGTGACACTGAGATGGTCATGTTTTCATCATTCAGAGGACACTGCACTGACTTTGATGAATTTCCTGTACACTTACACTAACACTAAAAATAACCACAATGTGCACAAAGCTACTACTTATCATAAGCATAAAACATACCCCGCCGCTGTCGCCTACATCTTTTTTTTTTTTAAATTTAAATGTAACATGTAGTCAATGTGACTCCATCATTATATGAAACATTCAACATCAAGAAATTACTTCAGATTGTAGTTGATCCAAATGACATAAACATAACCTCCTCGGGGACTAAGTGTCTAAAGAAAGAATAAACATCAAGGAGCACAGCTGTATACAGGATTAAACATTCAGTTTCCAGACCAAAAAGATAAATGTGACAGAAAAACATTGAGGTCCCTATGGGAAATGAAGCATGCTGCATCTGTCTTCTTGGTTTGAAAATAAACTGAATTTTTAATTCTGCAGAGCTGTGACCTTCTGTTGTCTTTCTTCTGAGCTGACTTGGCAAATTCCCTTTTCCCTCCCCTGCTGCTGGAGGAACAAGTCTTTTTATCCACTAAAAGGCACAGAAGGATGAAACCAGTGTTGCTAGTGTCCCCTATTAAAAAAAAAAAAAACATTACGTAATGTAAATACTGCATATTTGAATCCCAAAATCAGTTGTGTCAAGTCATTTTCATTTTCTAGAGACCTGTCATTTCTGTGTAACCCCCCCCCCAAAAAAAAAAAATAAAAATACAGCATGTTTTTGCACATGATTCAGGCTTTCTTCATTGCCATTTTTAAAATTGAAATGTGTAATATTCAGTGTTTACTGTAATAATAACCATAGCAGAAGAGAAAAACATGAACAAAGGCCAATGTCTAATGCACAGCTCGGCTTTTGCAAACAGCTGTTATCCTAAAAACTTAAATGACGTGACAATCAGTATAAAAAAAAACAATGCCGTGCATCCTTTGGTCCATCTGTCCTTCTGTTGTGCCCTTGAGCAAGACACAGAGCCATCCTGCTATGTAATGACTATATATGGTAATGGTATGATGAACTTAACTTATTAGACTGTACACATGCTTTTATTATGTAAAGGTAGTTATGTAATTATCATCTAAACATATTTTTAGGCTGGTGCTGGATCACTATTTAGCCCTATGTATGAGAATGTGCATCGAGGCAGCATAAAGCACAGTGTGTGTCCATTCAGAACAGCTGTTGTTGTCCCGCTGTGAAACTCAAATAAGTCCCAAGTCCAGTTGCCAAGGGGCTTTAGTATGAGAGGCAGCCAGACTCAGTGGATTAGGCTTAATACAGAAGTCATTTCTGTTTGCAATTGGTGCTGAATGGGTGATTTGTTTATGCAGTGCTCTTTTCAAGGACGTGTACGGACTATGATTTGATTTACATGAATGCTGTGAGGGTAAACTAAATGATTTCTTTCACTAATGTGCGAGAAAAAAAAATAGCTAAACTCATCCTAAGGATACTAGTTTAATTTGTTTTAATGACATACAATACATAACAATAAATGTTTCTATGTAACAAGAAAACTGTCTTAGAAGCACAAGGTTTTACTTCCAGAGAAGGACAACCCCCACTTCCTCCACGGTAAATCAAGAACTTAACCTTGTGGAGCAAAGAAACCACTGATATCTTTCTTTAACTTTTAGAAACTTATCATGTATAAACATATTTTAAGTGATAAGTTTCTACATCAAGCCGGGGTTCAAAGCTGAATCCTTCAGTAGCGTCAATGCAGACAAAGACAGAGTCTGTGCACTAACCTTGGATAATACTGCCCGCTTCTCTTTCATACCAACATGTTAGTTCATTTTGTGCAAAGAAATGAGCCTGCAGAGTCTCACTAGGCTAAGGGTTCAGTTCAGTTTAAGAGGACAAGACAAAACAGTCACCAACAGTCTTTGTTTTACTGTAATACGTCAGTTTGGGCTGAGTGTAGGTCAGTGTAGTCAGCAGAATTGCAGATGGCTTAGTGTACTACCTGGTGCTCTGATCCTTAAGTCGAGTTTCCATGAGCTCAGGGCTGTTTTCAGGCTTGTGATCTTTAATTTATTTATTTAACATGTTATAAGTTTAAGTTTCTCATCAAAAACCCACATATTTGGAGACAATGCACAAGAAGGGGAAGGAGAAATAAAACAGTTAAATGAAAAGTAACTTGAGCTGCCAGACAAATGTAATGGGCTAAAAATGTGACTATTTACTTCTAAGATGTACTGGACTAGAGGAATAAATACAAGTACAAGTATTTTACAACAAACCATCTGGCACCCCCTGCGGGGTAAACATCTCATTAACTAGGTCAGTCGGAGCAGACCCTCACCGAGGTCAACAGTCCACTTTGTTTCTTATTCTGTGATATTGCTACCCATTTATCTGCATGTCATGAAGAGGCTTGTATTGGAGTCTGTTTAGTCCTGCCAGCTGTTTTTACTGATTAACTCACTCTGCTCACATGCAAACACTTATCTCAGTTTCCTACATCAATAGTAAAGAGCTATAATACACTGTTATGTAGAACAGAACAAAGATTGGCTTCTATGAAAATCCTTATGGTTGTCCTCAAACCCTTTAGTGCCTCTCCTCTGTTTGCCTATATTCAAATGCAGTCAGATCATTTCAAAACCAACCAGCTCACAGCACATCACAGATTCCAGTACGAAACTGATGTAGGTTCATGTTCACCAGTGAATGTTGTTCTTCCATTTTGTTATCAGGAGCACATTGTTATTTTTTACCTCCAAGGAGGTTATGTTTTGGCCGGCATTTGTTGGTTTGTGTAAAATATACAGTAACTCAAAAACTTATGGACAGATTTTGTATTACATTTTCAGGGTAGGTTGTTAATGGGGGAGATCTGGAAATGATTAGATTTTGATGGTGGTGGTGAAGGGGTCTACCTTGGTGGAGGTGTGTGCTTTTCTAGTACTGTTTATGTGATAACTAATGTCTTCATTACCATTACTGAAGTCAGTTTGGAATGATCAGTGTTAAAGAATGTGAAAATTAAACCACCCTTTTTATAAATCTATACAAAAATGTATAGGGCGTCTCCTTCGTCTGTAACCCAACTTTTCACCGTATTTCATGACAATAGGTGCTGTAGTTTATGTCTCTTCTACTGACAGCCAGATGGACAAACAGGAAGTAACCATTTCCAACCTCTTACCTGTTTCCCATTTCTGTCTTTCTACAGGTAAACTTTGTCCTGGGCACCGGGCTGCTGTGCCTCTTCACTCAGGCCTCTCTGACAGGCAGAGACCAGGCTCTGCTGATGAAGACCTGGTCTGATCGCATGGGTGCCCTCTACAGGAAGATGAAAAACACAGGAGGACGCTGCCTGGGCTACTTCTTGGAGCAGGCAGAGCATGATGTGCGGCAGCAACTCGGTGAGGCTGTGCAGAACCGTGCCCCCCCTGATGAGGCAGCTGCTTCCATCCTGAAAACTCTGGAGAAGAACTATGATTGGCTGCGCTGGGCAGTGATGCTACATCCTGCCATCGGACCCATGGAGGATGAGGAGAAGACTGAGGAGAAGACTGAGGAGAAGGATGAGGAGAAGGATGAGGAGAAGACTGAGGAGGCTACAGAAGAAAAGGAGGGCATTCCAGCTGTAAAGCAGCCCAACCAATTCCTGTCCGTGGCATCTGAATCACCAGTACCGCACGTGGTGGCATGTTACCGTGACACACCCACCTCGCTGGACAAGAGCCGCATCCATCAGCTCATTGTGGACCTGGAGTGGAAGATCCCCAACCCACCACCAGAGGTGTACGCTGCCATTGAAGAAGACCCAGGCAGGGCGAGACGCTACCTGGCCTCCCGGATGCTGCAGAAGCTGCAGGAAGGGCTGGGGTCTGGTGTGGCGGTCCATGTGGTGCCAGGCCGGATGGAAATGAAGTGCAACTTCCCTCCAGCCTCCTACTACCTCTACGAGTACAAACACCGGCTGGCCACCGGCACAGTGTGCGTGTTTGGATAAAAAAGAGTAAGAAGAGGAAGATACATGCTGTTCACACACATGTTTCATAATTATATTACAATATCAGCTTTATTTCTGCTGTTTTCACAGTGCCAGAAACTTGTCTTGTGTTATATTTCAAATAAATGTCATTTTAGAGAAAAACAAATGGCATACATTTGAGTTTTTAAATTCCATCTTATCACAATGCAGGTCTTATAAAGTGAGAGTTAAAAGCATCAGTACTGATATTCTTTTAGACTCCACTGACCTATCAGTGCATAAGATGACTTTCACCAGTGACAGTGACAGATACGTATCTACACTACAGGCTCCCTGTCTGATAATATGAACACATCTGAGTGCAGCTGCACCTCATTTAGTTGTGTTTCAGTAGAGCTGTATCCAGTTCAATGTGCAACCAAGTAGATGTTGAAGTGTTTGTATGTCTCTGATGGTACTGTTAGATTAATGATGGTCAATATGAGATTATAAACCCTTAGCAATTAGCAATAAAACTATTAAAAAAACCTCTGTATTAGCATTGGCCACAGAATTTTAGCTTCAGTGCCTCCTTCATGTACTCTTGTGTTTTTTCAAAGCTGATACCTGTAATAGAGAAGATAATCTGTACCCATTCAGGTTATGCCCAATGGGACCTTAATCATACTGCAGTTAGTGGTGAGAAAATTATTTTCAACTATTTCAACCATGACATCATTTTCTCACTGTATTTATCAGTTTAAAAGATACATTTATGAGTCAAGATAGTATCAGATTGTGAAAATATGCTGAGCTAACATCATCATAACTGTCTCTGTCACATACCAGACTTGTAGAGATTTTCCACTCTTGTATACCTTTACACCTAAATTCTGAAGAAGTAGTGAAATATGCTTAAATTAGAGGTGTTTTATGTTAGCGACATATCATGAGATGCTGAGCCATTTCCCATAAAACTATCTTTACAGCAAACTGTGAGCTTGTTGACATGTAAAATTACACTTTGAAAAAGGAAAAAAGAGGTTTTCTCTCACCATTGACTGCTGTCTGTATTTTTTTCTCATGTTTCGACCCATGAGGTATAGCACAAGGGCGGGACTTTGGCTGTCGATGATATCAAAACATTTCTGAATTTCTTTTAAACTGTCAAAAAGTAAATATCAAATTGCGTAAAGTTTGTGTCATTGCTGAAAGGCTTTTACTTACTAACATGTAACCCATCAGATAGTGTTGATTTTGCATTTATTTGATCGGATATTGGATTAATGATTGCAAAAATGCTGAATGTGTGTGAAAATCTGTTTCCTATGGTACTCAACCACTATTTCATAGCATTGGTCAGTGTTTCTATCTAAGGCAGCCACTGACACTTGTTTTCTTTTTTGCAGATTAATGAATTCACTAATGTTTGTTTCTGTAAAATGTTACAAAGGAGTGGAAAATTCAGATTAATGATATAAGGTGATATGTTACCAAGTGATGTTTGTTATTCAACCATCTGTCAAGGAAAATGTTTCTGTGTTTTCAGGAACATTGTACTTGTTTTTGGAATATTTCTAGTGATGTTCCCTGATGTCAGTGAATAGTGAATGTAATGCTTTTTAATCTGGATGAAAGATGGCTGAAAGTACAAATACAGCACTTGTAATATGTGAAACTACACAATGTTTTTTAAGGCTTGATATATGTTCCAGTTTTGACATTAAAATATACACTGACTGTTAAAAAGTCAATGCAACATCTACCAGAGGCATTATAAGTCCTTAATGTTGAGGTCTTGTTAAATATTGCTCATAGCTGCTGCTTTAGGAAACAGAATAATTCCCAGTTAAAGTTAAACTATTAAAGCGTTGACACAGTCCATGTCATCAAGTAATGATGAATTAGTGTCCATGTTGTGTCCCACATGCTGAAACATCCACGGTTCTATCATCCCAATAAATGTTCTGGGAAATATCCTGTCCTTTCACACAGTAAAACAGGTACTGGTTTTGGCCTTAGACCAGTCCACCATCAGTATTGAGCTCCGCTGTTTTTTCTAAGTCCTTTTTGACATCTGGGAAGTCCTCGAGCGCATCCTGAAAATCGTCCCAGCACAGAGAGAAGCACTGGCAGTCGGTCAGTGCCTTCACCGTGGCCAGATGTTTGCCTTTGGTCAGCACGCATGTTTCTGTCATATGCATGGAAGGAAGCACAAGAGTGTAATTAATGAGTGAGCCAACCCTAATAACTGGGATGAGACCTGACAATTAATCCTAAATTGAATAACCAGACTTAGCTGAGTTGTTCTGGGAAGCCTGCTTAGCTTTAAGCATTGCAGAGGATTAGGGCCTGGTTCCACTTAAAGCCTGAGAATTAAATAAATCCCCTATTCACTCTGATTTGTATTTTTAATGTTTATTCATATATTTCTTGTTTACCTTTGAAAAAAAAAAGATGTATCCAGTGAGAGATAAACAAGCAAATGGAACTCAGTGGTGTGGAATGGGAATAAGTTCAACAGTAAAGTTAACAGTGAAAAAACCCTACAATGTTCATCTAAAAATGTAATGACTTATTAACAGTATTAAAAATACATGCAGTCGTTGATACATTTATTAGACCTCCCCTTTTTCTTCTTCAATTTCATGTTCATATGAATGCCTGTTACAAATATAGGTGTATTTGTCACCCTCATAAGAGTTTAATTTCAGAGCTGATATCTATTCATTTTCCATATTTTCCTGATAATAAACAAAACCACTTCAATTCTTAGATAAATATCTATGTGTCTTTTATATCTATAAATATCTATAAATGTAAAGGTGAGAAGTAAAAATAATCAAGTTTTTTAGAGTTGAAAATAAAAGATATTGTCAAGTGTGCAGCACGTAAGTCATAATCTCATGTGACAGCATTATAACATCCACTGTGTAGTAGTAGTAGTAGTAGTAATAATAATAATAATAATAATAATAATAGATTAGACTTCTATAGCACTTTTCTAGGCATACAAAGTATTTAATTGTAATTAAATCGTAAAGATATATTTGCTGGGATCCTCACGCAAACAACAAAATTGCTAAAACCAAGAGAGAAATATATAAAACCACCAAAAAATTATCTAATAACAGTTCTCAATGAATAGATACATAACGCTTATCCCATAAAGACCCAGTGCTACTTCTGTGGCAGTTAGCAAAGATGTTTTTTTTTCTCTATGTCTAATATTTCTTAAGTCATTTATTATCATTTATTATGAAAATGGATCACCTGTATTTTATGTTTTTTAAGTGATAATCTGGTATTTTCCAGTATTTAATTCAAATGATCATATTAGATGTTGATAAAAGCTCAGAGTAAATTCAAAGGTTATTATATTAAAAAAGAGAAAACTGATGAAAAATTGACTTTTTCTTTAAAATCTATCATTAACTGAACATAAACCAAGTGTGTCCATCCACTGTCATTGATCAAACTATGGACTTTACTGGTGAATCATGTTGTATGGAGCCTCTGCTTTATGCATAAGAATTTCATTACTCAATTTAAGAGTATTTATCACCTTTATAATGAGATTGTTTTTGCTGTGTACAGACCTCCAAAAAAGTCTCCATCACACAGTTCCCTCTCGTAGGAGTCACTCTCCACAAGAACCTGGCCATGGTCGATGAAGAACATGCGGTCGCCTGGTACGTGTTGTCGGACAATGACGTCGCCCTCCTGGAAAAGCTCGTATTCCAGTTTGAGGAGAACGGCGTTGATGAAGGTTTCATCTCTATTCTGAAACATTGGCACATTTCGTAGCAGCCGGCTACACATCACTGTCAGGATTTGCTAAAAGAGAAAGAAATTATACAGCATGTGATGACAGAAATGTCAAATGTATTCAAATGTTTCTTCCACAATTTATAAATATCAAGTTTACTCTCATAAGGATGTAAAGAATATTCAGATTTCACAAGCAAAGATGAAGTGTTTTATGGAAAAACAAACAAACCAAAAAATCTCAAACTGATTAAATGATTAATAAAATAGCTGTTGATTAACTTTTGCAGCTTTATAAAATCAATTGATTTTTGCATTGAAAATAGAATAATAAGCAGAACAGGAGATCTTTGTTGTCCCTTACACATTTTTGTTAAATGGATGAAAAATATAAATATATAGATGTAAAGAAAAGAAGTTGGGAATGTATTAATACAGCATAAATCGATCTTGCATTTTGCTACATTGCATGTATTTGTAATTGCAATTGATGGTTTATACTACAGTCATGGCCAAGTAACACAATATTAATATTAAAAATCTTAGAAACCTACAAAATTCTTAGAATTGTTGTTCAACATACCTCAGAGAAACTCTAAAAAAAAACAAAAACTATGTCACTGTCAAAACTTCTGGCCAAGACTGTAGGTGAGTTTTCTTTCAGACAAATCTCCTCAGAGCTGAACAGTAACTTTCAAACATATGAACCACAGCTGTACCTCTTTAAGAGCAGAGGACACCGTGTCCATGACATCCCTCTCATCAAACCATTTCCCTCCATATCGAGCCTGGTAATAGTTATTGATACGAAGCTGCAGCTCAGGTGGCAGTTTCATGAAGGCCATGTAGTGTTCCAAACGGCTCATCTGTGGAGAATCACAGCATTTTCAGACTGGATCACCATCTTTCACAGTTCTAACATGTCCTCTATAATCTAAATCACTATAGGGAAGGAGCATTACAGAGATAAACGCTGATATAAAAGGACACTGAAACCTTTTTAACTTCAACATTTACACTTGAGCATTAACCTGGTTCATAAATAGAGGGTAAAGCTAAGGTTTTATTACCAAAATAAATACTACTTCTCACTCAGACCTCGCAAATACTTGGTAACAGCTACTTACGCCCATGTTAGATTATGAGATGCTTTGTACATAAGTGCTTCAGTCTAATGTTTACAATCCTTGAACTCTGTTTACTATTGTGCACTATGTTTTATTAGTGGTTGTAAACTCCTCTGAGCCAAATTTGCCCATAACTTTTTGAGTTATCTTCTTAACAAATAAACAGCTGAACAATAACTCTACCATTCCTTGGTGGAGTAATAAACAAATATAATAAAGTAAAAGTTTTCATTAGGGTAAGTCTGTTAAAAAGGTGTGACTATCTCCACTGCTTTAAACTTCCAAGGGTCCACATATAGGCAGGAAGTAGTTGTTTAAAAACATCAAGCAAAACACCCAAGCCTGTCCTAAATGTCACATGACCTCATGTAGTTTGATAATGGAGATTCTAACACATCCCAACATATAAACCACTTTCAGCTAAAATAACCGCAGCAGGTACAATCATTCATTTGTTCAAAAGCAGACCTGAACCTTTATGTCTCAGAATTATTCACAGAGGAACCATATTCCAACAAACACAGTCACGGTCCAACAAAAACAAACCAAAAAAATTGTCCAAATGTCATCGAAAACAGATCAAAACATGAATAAATATCCACAAATGTTTTATCTAGTGCATCATTTAACAGGACCTGCCTCTAATATCCCAGTTTTCCTCTTAATATTTTCATTTAGAATATAATTAAGCACAAACTGCATGTTATCAAAATGGTTCAAGAGCAGCATTCAATTTACTTCATTAAGAAATGTATGTAAAATTGAGTGGAAGTTTAAAGAGTTTAAAAACAGCAGCACCAGGTTCCTGGGGGTGCAAATAATGAACCCAATGACCTCGTCCAAACACACCGGGGCACATTCACCTTCTGTAGTCTCTGTAGTTCCTTCTACAGGGGAACTATAGGGAACATACTGACCAACTACATCTGTCTGGTCAGGGGCTTGTAATGCCTCTGACTGAAGTCCATACACAGAGTTTGCAGAAAAACTCATGGAGACTTTGGTTCCTGCCATCCAGAACACTACTGTGAAATACTGTCTGACCAAAAAACTTTCAAAGACCCCGTGGACTGTTCTCACTCAGAAGGTTCTGTAGCCTTCGCAGCAGGACGGCCAAGTTCAAAGACAGTTTCATTTCACATACATAAGTCTGTTGAAATCAACATACCCCCCCCTCCACTATCCTCATGAACACTGGACTGTTTGAATGTGCTGTGTATGCAGTACAGCTGTGCAATATTTCCCTAGTTACAATACTTACATAGTTCAGCATATTTATTCTAAACATTATATATGCGTATTTATATAGTTTTCAGTTTATATAGAGCCTCTTTGTATGACTGCTGCTGCCTGCTGAGTCAACTGCACTGAACGTTCATGTTTGATGTAAAATGTAGAATGAAAAATAAAGTCTGTCTAAATGTAAAATATGCCCCCCCCCCCACACACACACACCGATCACCACCAAAATGTAATCAGTTGTTCCTTATGCCAGTATCAGCCACAGCCACATCCATTCATCATTTTTTGAGTAATATTGCTACCTAAACAAACAAACAAACACACAAACACCAGCAAAAACATTAATCATTTCCCCCATTGAAAAATGAGATAAGGTATCGTCTGTACACAGAGTTGAAGTAAACAGGGGAAAAACTGACAATCAGATCTTTTTAAAATTTTACAATAAATACTCGTCAGTATATGTTTGCTTGAGCTATTTATGCTGATATGGTGTTCTCTGGTTATGTTCACACTGTGGGTCTTAATGCTCAATTCAGATTTTTGGCTTTATAAGTTAAGTCTGACTGTCATCAGACGAATGTGTGAACAGTCTATGGTCCAGAAGTGATCCACATGCACAGGGAAGACATACCACACACAGCACATATGGATTTTTTAAAGTCTTGCCTCCTCCAAGAAAGAATTGTAATCTCTGTTGCATTTCAGTGGTATTAGTGTCAGATGAAATGTGAGATAAATGTTCAAACTGAAGCCGTATTGCAAAACATCCAATATATATACAATTTAGGACCACATATGAAAGAGGCATGGGTCTAATTTGAAAAGAAAGAAAGAGGAAAAAAAAAAATCTAATTTGTGTTGTTCAGACGATCATTAAAAATTACATTTATGTCACATATCGCCAGAAAAATCAGATTTGGGCCACTTGTGTCTGCAGTGTGAACGTAGCCTTAGTGTCACCCTTAAGGACCTTGCTCTTGTATTCCTTTGCTGCTGGGTCTACGTTGGCAATCATGGCTGTAGTGTTTGCAACGAGGACGGTGTACATGAGGCAGCCTGACACCATGCTGACCATGACAATCCACATTTCCACATAATCTGCATGACAAGATATCAAAACAGTGTGAAGAGGTGAATATGCTGTATCCAGTTTATCATATGAAGAAAGAGTGGATATATCCTGATAAATAAAGTCAATATTTCTCACTTGTTGGAGCATCCATAGAGCCATACGAGAGAGCGATCATCTGGGACAGAGCTCGGAAAACTCCCCAGGAGTATTTTACAATCACTGTAGCATTCTGGGAAAAAAAAAGATATTACTTTATGAGGGTTCATCTTAAGAGTACAGTAGAATAAAAGCTTCAGTCTGAAACACCAACTACATTTTTGGATAGCATAGGTAAGGCAAAAGAGTGTAGGAATATGCGTTACTTGGGGTAAAAGTAACATTTATTTTCATTAGTCTGTTTAATAGCTCCTTGATTAATTGTTTTATTCTTTGGTTTACAACATTCCAGAAAATAGTGAAAAAGCCAAAGATGGCATCAAAAGACACAGAGAAGGAAAAACACTATAAACTGAGAAGCTGAAATCTGAGAATTTTTAAAACTAAATTCAATCATATAAACAGTCGTCGAAAAATTGAATAGTAACTAATTAATTCAGAACTGTCTCCACATAGTAAAATTACATTATTTTACAAATGCCATTGGAGGTTCATTAAAACACTTATTTCTGTTTTTCTAGTACAGCATTTCTTAAGTTCCTGAACTATTGAAAAAAATCTTCCAGAGCTTAACCATTACCCTGTGTTACCCCAATTTTATACTAAATCATCATCTAAAGTTGATTTATGTTGCACTGGAGATACTGATATAATTGTTCTCAACAGCTTATAAACTACAATTACAAGTCACACTGCATTCTTCTAAGAAAAGCAGTAGTGGATCCACAAAAAAATGGAAGGAGGGAGGTGTGCTATATATATATTTATATGTGATATCCTTCTCTGAATTGTTATATTCCTGCTCAGCACGACTGCTTCCTTTGTTTACAGAACATACAGTGCGTGGTGGTCATATTTCACAACACAATATACACTTTAACTGAGGGGTGTCCAGATCTGGTCCTGAAGGGCCCCACCACAGCTGATTCAAATGACAAGCCTATCACAAAATTCTACAGAAACCTGATAATGTGCTGAAAGAGGGAACATCAAACACCTGCAGGATAGCGGCCCTCAAGGACCATTCATTTTGTGTACCTGCTTTATCCTCAGTAGGGTCAGTGGAGGGTGGGGCACAGCCTGGACATGTTGTCAGTTCATTGAGGTATGACAAGAAACAAACATTCACACTTATGGGCAATTTAGATTCCCCAATTAAGCTACTATTTTATGTCTTTGGATGGTTCTCTCCAGAGTACCTGGAGAAAACCCACACAGACACAGGAAGAAACTGCACCACCTCCTTGACTGGTGTTGGAATTAAACCCAGGACCTTCTTGCACAAGGCATGAGTCCTATCCACTATACCGCCATGTCACCCAGGATTGGACACCCCTGCTTTAATCATAATTAACCATGAGGCTTAAATGTAAACAGTACAGTACCAGCACAATCATGTAGCCAATAGGTCAGTCTGTAAAACAACTGGGCTTTAGCTCAATAGGTGATATGAGAAAACTGGGCTTTGTTTCCAGGTGTAAAGCCAGGGGCGCTGGTAGGTTAATCCACTATTGTAAAGCTTAATGAAATTCCTTGTACCATCAGATTCTCTTTTCGGACCCAACAATCCGCTGGAAACTCCTCCAGCATCGGCACAAAATACTGGATGCAACCGTTCCAGTGACACAGCAGGAAGATCATCATGAACAAGGACAGGAGGCGGAAGAACATGCGGACCACCTCCAAGTTTGCATTTGAGACCTGTGAGGAAGACCCGAAAAAACCCAGGAAAAACATTAGATGTTACACGGCCAGGTCTGGATCAGATTCAGCAACACAGAGAATCATTTGACTTCTGCATTTGAGGTTAATGATTTTTCAGGAAATTTGTGGAATCAAGAGTCAATTTTACTGTTTTCATGTGACTGAGGTAAGTTACACAAAAAAAAAAAAGACTGGGAATTGTAATGGAAATTAATTAATTGTTGTTTTATTATTAATTGTCAGAGTTACTAGAAAAATCCTGTTTTGCCTTAAGGTTGTTGCTTAAAAAAACAAAACACAGCACCACAGGAGGATGGAATAGGAATAATTCTTGATAATCAACTCATTTATAATAATGTTTGACAACATCATTTAGAGAGTTGATTAATTTTAACCATTTTATTTCTCTTCGTTTGTTTGCCTTTTATGCACAAAATATGTTCTTTGTGTGACTACAGAAGTTCAGTTCAGCTTACATTTATTTACAAATCATCATTCAAAATATGTATACAGGTTGCATTCATAATTTTCAGCAAGTTATGATTTTGTAAAAAGGGTAACCTCAAAAGCTATCCATAGCTAATGAACAGGGATCCAAGATATGGAGCAAAATGTATAATTTATTATGAAAAGTATTCCTATATCCAACTAAGCTAAAACCTAGTCTACTTTAATAATGACCTAAGGTAATTAAGGGAACACAGACAATATAGACTTTAGACAGTATGAACACATCAGCACATCAAGCACAATGCAAAAAGATAAAATAAATAAATAAAAATCCAATAAAACAATCCTAAAATAAACATATTTGCAAAGCAGTTTTTGTTTTAATTGCTTTTTACAAATGGATTCAGACGGTTATGGTCTCATTCCAAGTCTGTGGACATTGTCACACCAAGACTGGAGTATTTCAGTTTCTGTTTCTTTCCCCTTTTATGATGTTTTTCTCTGCTGTTGTGTACATGAGTAAGCAAATAGATTAGAACAAGATGAGCCTGTCATTGAGTCCAAATAATACAATACATTACACAGGCATTGTGGACTCAATCAATTTTAGTAGTTTGTATCTATAGAAAACAACATCAGAAGGAACATTTAATAAAGTCCATGACATTATTTGAATTACTCTTGTAGAGGAAAAAAATCTGTTAATTTTGTCCTTGGAATGAAAATAATGGTCTTTACATGATCGATGTCTTTCTGTGTAGTTTAATTGAAGCTTCAAGGAACAGGGCAATGCGGTCTGCATGAGTGTACACCAAGGAAAAAGTTGTCCCTCTCTTATAGGGAAAAATAATTATTCATTAATTACATTACTTTGTGTTAGGGTGTGCTAGGTTGGAATTTGTGGGAATGAAAAGGAGTTAATTCTGAAGAAAGGACAAGCAGGACCTACACAGAGTTTCAGAACAGTTGTCATGCAATGTGAAATAGTTTAGTTTTGTATGTACCATGTCATATAGAATATATGTAGAATTACCATGACACTCTTTTGTGACATTTGTACTTTCTTAAGATAAGTAGGATATGTATTGCAATAGTTCAAATGAGGCTAAAAAAAGCAACTGATACAAGTTAAGAAGAGCATCAAGAGGGAGAAAGAGTCATCATTTTGAAAATAAACCAACATATTTAGCCACTTTCTTTGTCAGTTCTTCAATGTTTTTGAAAGTTGAGGTAAAGGTATTTGTATTGTATAAAATGGGTCCAAAAGATCATCACCTAAAGAAATGTCTGTAATCAGAATGCATGAATGTATGAGATTAGAAACAAAAAGACATTTGGCTGAAAAGAATAAGAAAAGAATACAAATTAATTGCTGATTGAGGAGAAATGTCAGCTGTACACATGATATTGGTTGTGTTCAAAGTCAGCTTTGTCACCGGAGCTGCACCGGTCAGGTAAGGTATCAGAAGGAAGGAGAAAGGTTGATTGAATTTCAGCAATGAGCTTTGACCGCCGGCGACTGTCCAGTATTTGAACTTACTTTCTCCACCTCGTTGAAGAACCTGACCAGTCTGGAGACTCGAGCCAGTCGGATCAAACTGAGGATCCGCACAAACATCAGGATCCTCATCATCTTGTTGGCCTTGGTCGGGTTATCATTATTGTGGTACTGAAGATCCTGAATATCAAACATACATGTTTAATTAATAATCAGAATTTATCCTTTAAAATATATTTTTATTTAAATGTGAAAGATGATAACAGCTGTGCTTACAGTTATACTGTCATGTTCAGGAAATATTTTAGGTTTTTAACAGAACTTGTTTGTTTTCACATTATAACAGCTGGAATTATTTCATCATCTCAGTAAAGCAGTATTTGTTATTTAAGAAAGTTATATGTGAATTTCATTTAAGTTCGAGGCATTTGAGAATTTTCATTTATTAATATATTAAAATATAACCTTTAAACAGATATATGTGGGAGCAACCTGGTGTTATGTTGAAATCAAGTTTTCTCATTTTCACAAAACCAGGCAGGTTTATCATGTCAACATATTAACTGATCTAGTTCTTTTGAGAAAACAAGTCTCATTACTTCCATACACAGTAATGTGTCAATGGAGCAACATGATTTAGTGAACAATTCATTTCGCAGTATCCTGAGACTACTTTTGGAACACTGGTAAATAATAATAATAATAATAATAATAATAATAATAATAATAATAATAATAATAATAATAATAATAATAATAATAATAATAATAATAATAATAATAATAATAATAATAATAATAATAATAATAATAATAATAATAATAATAATAATAATAATAATAATAATAATAATAATAATAATAATAATTTAATAATAAATGTGCTTTATTATTTATTGAATTATTTTGGCCAACAGTTTAGCAACAGCCTCCTGATTGGGATACATTTCATCTGATAGTCATGCGAGAGTAGCCAAGCTCCCTTTGAGAATAGTGTAGTGCATGAGTTACATGGGTAATGTGTGAGGTGTGTGTGGGTAACATGTACATGTGTAAAAGAAGGCGTATCTAAAATATACATTTATATATATATATATATATATATATATATATATATATATATATATATATATATATATATATATATATATATATATATATATATATATATATATATATATATATATATATATATATAATCAGAGTGACTAGAAGGTTACTTTCTCTTAGTTTTAGTTTTCTAACAAGCAGTGACATTGAATGTTGTTAGGAAGCCAACTTTACAATATCAAAGGTCTGCAGCTGTCAGGACTACAGGGAAGTCTCCTGTGTGCTGTTTCACCTCCACTGATAAAAGGGGTCAGCCCTAAAGCAAAACACAACTTCAACCCTGGAGGAGGACACACACCCCCTATCGCTCTTTTAACCCGCTTTTTTTTTTTTTTTTACAATGTGAATACAAATACAAAAGACTGTTTTCTCGTAATGTTTATCAGAGATCAGGATTGCCACGGCAGCAGAGATGGCATCTTCACTACTGTATCAACTAACTGAAGCTGAAGGTTAAGGAGAATGCATTATTGATTAATACATCAGACAATACGTAAGTCAAGGCCTTAACACATGCAGACCTTGACTGAAAGTCATCTGCTGTTAGAGATGACATTAAGATCAGTTGTTATTAAGATCAGTTGTGAAATAACTGTTCTCAAATACAAATAAAAAGAGTAATCAAAGCATTATTAAAAGGAAAGAAGTTTTGTTTTTTGACATTTCCTAATTGTTGTGTAAGTTGAAGTTATTGTCAAAAAAAAAAAGGATCTTCTTTCTATAGAACATATTCTTCAGGCAGACTAGATGCGTCTGTTTCTGTATTGCATCTATTTTTGTCTTTTCTTTATTAGTTATTGCTGTGTGCAGCATATTTTTCCAATTCTAAACCATAGAAGTACACTGCATTACTATCCCACAGACCACAAAATAAGACACTGCTGCAACAGCGTGTCCATTATTACCGCAAACAGCAGTATGTAGCCGATTGGGAAGGCTGCAATAACGTCCGGTATGAACCAGGACCTGAGGTAACTCAGACGAATCCTCTTGAGATCCAGAATAGCTTCCTGTAAAAGAGTACGGAGCAGCAGATTGAACAGATGGATGAAAATGCTTAGCAGCACGTGTTATAACATATATAATTTAACAGCTGAACTGAACCAATATTGTGGGAGTTTGTCCAAAATTAAAAGTGACAGTTATGTCAGATGGCATTAGCACTTGGCTCAGAGAGAATCAACATGAATTTGACAGTGTGAATTGTAACTAAAGATACACATACATGAATATTTCAGGCTGCTTTAAACAGAGAGATATCAGCTGAGAATAAATCTGGCAAAACCAGATGCTGCTGTGGTGCAGAGTAAAGCCCACAGATGGGCCATTTGTGATTGGCTTGATAGAAGTCATGCAGAAAAAGCAGATGAAAACAAAGAGTACATAATCTACATAATACTTAATTGGAATAGATATATTTCTCATTCATCCAATACTATAATCCCTGTTATAAAATCAAATGTCAGGTGCCAGTTTTGCCCATGTCCAGGATCTGTGGAGGGGAGGGGTGTTAATCTAGCCTTTCGTGTATTGAGTAGATTACAGATGGGGCAGAAATGGATTGTATGTGCTTGTCTGCGCAGGGATTATAGTCTTCCAGATTGTGTCTGAAAATAAAGTACAGCCACTCTCACCTCAGCATCCTCTGCTATGATGCCCATTCGAAAATTCAGAGCCACATCTATGAGGAACAGTGTGTCTGAAAACACATTAAAGCCTTCCCACACCAGCCCGTTGTTTCCATCCAGAAATGCTATCTCCATAGGGATGCCGATCAGGTTCAGGAATGTGATGGCCATCATACACATAATGTAATAAGTCCTACAGGGGCAGAAGGGGAAACAAAGTATACACATGATATGAGCAGGTGTGACATATGAGGATCCTAGAGTTTTTCCATGTAGTTTTAAAGTGGAAAGTTCATCTACTAAAAGAAGTCAGTGGACAGTAATGCTCCAGCTGGTAAGTCAAGCTGATTTCTGCACACTAAATCCTCTGATACTGTAACTGCACATCTCTTCAGACAGGGTTCGATTGCCAGGCTCAAATAACTCGGTCCAGCAATCTTCAATTGTTTCATTCGGTCTCTGTTTTCAGTACATCTTATCACCTTACAAACTAATAATAGCAATAATGCAAACATAATATAAAGACTGTTGTTTATTCCATCGGTTTTCCACTTCTAATTCTCCTTTAACATCTGGAAAATACATTTCAGGGGTGACGATGATGATTACATTTCTTTTACCAATTATCATCCTCTACAGTAACTGCTTCAACATTTGTGCTCTTTATATATTAATCCCTCTTGCACTATGTCCTTTTTAAAAGAATACACTCATTGTGGCTTCAGGAATAAAATCTGTACATCAGTGCAGTGGAAAATCATGACTAGTACTCTAAGGAAATATACAATTTAATCCCATTACAATAGTGGGAATGTTATTGATCTTATGGAATGTAACACAGTCAACAGATACCTTTTAAAATCCTGGATATTGTTGAGAAATTCTTAACTAATGGTAAAAACAACTTTGTCATGAAATATTGAAGAAAATTAGATGGAAGAAGAAGAACATTTAACAGTAAAAAAAATAAAAAAAATATCCAGTAACCTGCAAAGTTAACTTAATTTGATCTCATTACAACAGAATTAAAAGTTGATTTGATGCTTGACAGTGGTCTAGTCCAACAGTGGAAAACTGTTTTGATGCTGTAAAAGACAGTGTCCAGAAGCTTTTCTGAATGTAGAACAAAACAATAAACTGTTACTTAATGCCCCCAATTAGTTTGTCATGAAATATAGATGCAAAATGTAAGAGAGAAGAGGAACAACTGCTTAACAAAGAGATCACTAACTTTAGTCAGTCTTTCCTCTTCCTATTCCTTTTCATTGTAATATTTCTTTTTTCACTTTTTACATAATTTTTAACAATTACTCCAGAAAGTGCAAAAGTAATTACTTAAAATTGATGTAGAAAGCAGTACATTTGTAAATATTCAAATTAAGAAATACTGTATAGAAGACGCAATGAGGAGGAAAACACTTTCACGTTTTTCTGATTACAATATGCCCCCCCTTTACGCTTCTAAAATGTTCTAACCATCTCTTTAGAATAACACAATCATTGCAATGATTGCATTTGTAAATTGCAAGGAAAGAAAACATTGTTTGATGTCAGTGTAACTCTGAAATCGATACTCTATGATGGTGTGAGAAATGCTGTGCACAAGTATTTTGGCATGTAGAACATTATTCACCAATGTTTAATATTTGTCATGAACTGCAGAAGAAATGACAGAAGAGACAAGAGGAGCATAAGAAAAGAGAAGAGAAGAGGAGAGACAAGAAGAAAAGAGAAGAGACGAGAAGAGAAGAAAAGAGAAGAGACGAGAAGAGAAGAAAAGAGAAGAAAAGAGAAGAGAAGAGAAGAGAAGAGAAGAGAAGAGAAGAGACGAGAAGAGAAGAGAAGAGAAGAGAAGAGGAGAGGAGAGGAGAGGAGAGACGAGAAGAGGAGAGAAGAGAAAAGAAGAGGAGAGAGTGGAAAACAAATGTACTTCATAACAATAAGACACAGAACCTGCACAACTTTTCAAGTAATGCAGCTGGCGGTGCTGGCTCAGCATTAGACTGGCCTGAATCTATCAAATACATATTAATACCTCATGAGGCTGAACGGGTGAATGACAAAGACTCCGCTCTCCAACTGTCGTTGACATTCTTTCTCCACGGCCACTTCACTGCCATACACATACAGAGACTGCCGGTTGAGCTGTGGGAGTAGCAGAGACCTCCATCCACAGGTGGGTGTGGTGCATCCCACGGCGGGACTCCTAAGTCTCTCCATGGCCGACCTCAGTGCCCCCCCTCTGATCAGGCCATCCCACCTTTGCTCTGCTGCTGCTGCTCCTTCTTCTTCTCGGAGCAAAGTCTGACTTTGCTCAGCACTTCTAGTCCTGTTCTCCCCTTTTTGGTCACAAGGTAATTTTCCATCAACCTCGGGGCTTATAGAAGCTGTGTGGAGTGAGGCGAGTGGATACCCAGCTTTCTGCTCCCTCCCCTCCCTCCCTCCCTCCCCTCCCCTCCCCTCCCCTCCCCTCCCCTCCCCTCCCCTCCCCTCCCCTCCCCTCCCTCCCTCCCTCTCTTGTCTGCTTCTCTCTATTTCTGCCCCACCCCACCCTTCCACTTCTTTTCTTTTTCTCCCAGCTCATCAACTATTCAGTATCTGAGTCTCATCCCCAATGAATCAAGTCATGTCATGAGTGTAAGGTCCAGCCTACATTAATACTGAAGACAATGAGTGTGTGGGTATGTGTGCATCACAATTATTGTCATGTGAACTACACATCTGACAGCATGTACTGGGACCAGACGGGTCCATCTCTACCAGGGATGTAATTAAACACTGTACTGTGTTACCTGATGCTGTACATATGCTCACAGTTACGACCCAGCTCCTGCTTGTGCTTGTTTGTTTGCACTTTCCACATGAGAAACCAAACAGAAATTGAGGTATTATGTTTTCAAGTAGCATAGTCAAATTTTAATCAATTGATGCTTTTCTTTTTTGTATAGAAGGCAGTTTGGTTAATAATGAATAAATATGTTATTGCAGGATGTGGCAGCACAGTGGGATTAAGTATAGGGTCAGGTCACTGGGAATTACCAGTAGTTTAGTGCATGTGATGTGTCTAATAACGTGAAGGACATTTTATAAGATTACTATGAAATAACTTTGAACACTTGTTTGTGTTAGACTGCCTCTAATAGTGAAGTACTGGTAGGTGCACTGTATATTCTGTGTTTACTGTCGCTGCAGGGTCACCACAAGGTCTGAGGCAGATTCTTTTTCCTGTAAAAACACAAATAATTCGGTCAAGCCAGTTTTCTATAAAAAGCGTGCTCATTTTAACAAATACATGTAACAATGTCTCAGGATGATATTCCACTTAATACTGGGGTAGAGACCACTTTTGCCCCATCTCAGTTGAGAACATTGATGTCTGAAATAACTGTGTTTTCATTGATTCCAATAAGAATTTGCTTGTTGCTAAAAAATGACACTGTGCACTATACTTCATGTGCAATATCAACTGGTAATAGGGTGAGTGAATTGATGCTTAAGGGCTGTTATGTGAATGCTGTGTGTAAGTCTTTGTGATTTTTTCATTTATATTTACCTCCGCCAAGGAGGTTATGTTTTTGCCATAGTTTATTTGTCTGTCTGTCTGTCTGTCTGTCTGTCTGTCTGTCTGTCTGTCTGTCTGTCTGTCTGTCTGTCTGTCTGTTAGCAAGATAACTCAAAAACTAATGGATGGATTTTGATGAAATTTTCAGGGTAGGTTGGTAATGGGGCTTGGGGAAATGGAAATGAGCTTTTCTAGTTATTACTTGCAACATTTTAGATTTTTATACCTTGATTGTTTTTATTCTTACACACACACACACACACACACACACACACTGATGGCACCTTATAGACTACACGTTTCAATTTCGTTGCACTTGTACAATGACAATAAATAAATTCTCTTCATGTTTTGTCATTTTTCTGGTTTAGATAGATAGATAGATTCATCCCCTCAAGGAAATTAGGTTGTCACATAGCTCACCACCTTCAAATACACACACAGCACATACATACAATAAATGTGAATAAATAAATAAATAAATAAATAAATAAATAAATAAATAAATAAATAAATAAATAAATAAATAAATATGTGGTAGTTTTAAGACAGAAGGGTGAAATTGTATTCTAGTTATAAGAAATCTAGCCAAGCAAAATAAGTTCACACCATTTGCATATTATTATTATTATTATTATTATTATTATTATTATTATTATTATTATTATTATTATTATTATTATTATTATTATTATTATTATTATTATTATTATTATTATTATTATTATTATTATTACCTCCGCCAAGGAGGTTATGTTTTTGCCAGTGTTTATCTGTCTGTTTGTCTGTGTTCAAGATAACTCAAAAACTTATGGACGGATTTTGATGAAATTTTCAGGATATGTTGGAAATGTGAACAGGAAGAAGTAATTTCATTTTGGGGGTGATTAGGGTGGTAGTGGGGGGTCTACTTTGGCAGAGGTCTGCGCTCTCAAGAGTGCTTTTCTAGTTTATTTTGTTTTTCTTTTTTTTTTTTACTTAATACAGCACAATGTGATAATGTTAAAGAGCATCTGCTGTCTTTCTATTATGGCTATTTTATGTTTAGAAATAGGTCACAGCCTCATGATCAGGATAAGCTAGGACTGGATGGATTTACCTGAATGTTGGACGTGAAATATTGTTTTAAGTAATCTGTTAATCTTAGAATACAAGCTACATTCTTGAAATATAAAATAACCTTGTTCAGACAACATGATGAAATCCTGACCCAGGCCACTACTGATGTTTTGTACAACACCAATCTATTATGAAATTACTTATGAGAGAACACTTCAGACTAAAATGATGCTTATTAGTGAAGTGTAAACAATGTCTGTTTTAAGTATTTTAACAAATGATTATTGCTGCCTCCTATCTACTGAAGCCTGTACAATAGAAGTTTATCCAAAAGGAACATCTGACCTCATTGTGGGGGTGTAGCAACACTAATGTTTGGTAGGTGATTCAGAAATGTTTCTGTTGTTAGTCCATCCCTTGGCATAATGTTTAAAAATAAAATTAGCTTGATAGTCTCTTTTGAGGAGAAAGAAAGTGGTGCTTAATCTTCCACAGCTTCCTGTGATGATCTGTGATGAGTTTTCTTTTATTGGCAAAGGACATGCATATTACTTTCTGCTTTACACACACTGAAGAACCAATTTGTCACTGCTGATAGTTTTTTTGTCTAAAAGGGACAAAAAGCAGTGGCGGACATGCATAACCACAGCCCAACACTTGTCAGCTGACAATAAGCAGAATTGTATGGCATACTACAACTGCAAAATTCAGATAAAACTGGAAATAAAGGTATGTCAGGTTCCACCTCCATTAGTGCCTATATATGTCACTAGATTGTAGTCCTGTGGAAAACACTGTACAGGCTGCAGCTGAACATGTTTCAAGTAGAGGCGGATAGCTAGCATACAGAGCAAACAAATAAAATGCTTAGTTGCATATTAGTTGCTCATTTATCTAGCACACAGCTGGCCCTCAAACTAGAATAAGTGACTCAGTGCTGCTGCTTACGCAGTGCTCTGCTTTGCTGACGCACTGTAGAATCAGGAGACATGTGAAAAGACACATACCTGCAGCAGTGTAGGACAGGACATTAACATTTTTCATTTTCTTAAAGCCCTGAGACAATTGGACATATATGATATACAGTAGTGCAGAGAAACATATACGTAGAAAATTACAATGATATCTCTATCTGCTAAAGCAGCTAGTGATTATAGTGAGGATAGTATTATTAATCTAATAATAATTTACAGCAACTGACTGAAACTTAACAGTTATGACTAAATACAATTCATCACATATTAAACCCACATATCTTTTTGAACATATGTATGAGAGCAAAACCTCATGTTATACGGATTCCTTCATTTTGATCAGGATTACAAATACTAATATACTGAAAGGACACAGTGCATCTTTAGGTAAAAATGTAAAGTAACTTAGTATTCAGTATTTCAATTTTCTAGCATAATTCCAGTCCATTTCTGAGTGGCATATAGTTTTAAAATCATTTTTCATTGAACAGTTTTTAATCTCTGTCTCAAAAAGTGAAAACAATGCATCTCCAAATGTGTTGATTTTGACTGTGAACTGAAGAATGTATGTTCCTTGATGACTTGTGCAAACACACCTGTTCCTCCAAGCACATCAAAAGTTGATTTGGTTATCACAGGGCAAGTGATGCCCAACACACTAATGGTGATATAGAATATGATGCATTGCTGTAGATTAAACTACAAAATAAAATATAAAGTAGTTTAAACGAGCTCATCAATAACTGACAAGCAGTGGTGAAATTAATCCAACAACCTACATTAATCCAATGTACACTGTCATTTTATATTTGACCACATTACTAAAGTAAGGATTTGAATGGAGACCTTTTACTACAGTACTACAGTATTTATCGTGAAGTGTCAGTATTTTACTTACTTACTTATTACTACTACTACTACTACTACTACTACTACTACTACTACTAATAATAATAATAATAATAATAATAATAATAATAATACTCACCAAACTTAACTACATCAAATATTTCACCAGTCATAGCACTAGCATTATAGAGCAGCATCAGTAAAGGCAAGACTAAAAAAAGACAAAATATAGGACCAAATAAACTAAAAACAAAACCATTGTCTTAGACTGTTCCTACCTTTCGGTATCACAGCATAAACAGTTAATACAACTAGACTTTCATATATTTCCTGAAGGAAATGTAACCCGTGTTACATTTGTACTTGTCGTTAATTTTCCAATGCTAATTTGTTACATTTTGCGGGGCTTTTAAAACATTGTGTTGCCAAATACTACATATCCCAGAAGACTTCAGTAAACGTATGGTCACGTGACGCTTGCATAAACTCTACCACGTAATCTACCCATGTTGGTTTCATCCTGAAGGTGACTAGTGTGTTAAGCCTGAGCCACCGGCCTCCCTTTAAGTAAGTTACATAACAAAACTGCGCTAGAATATTTGACAGCATGTCTTTTTAAGTTGTGCTCATGTTTTTGTTAATTTAATCACGTAGTTATCTGTCCAAATGCAACGAAGATGTTTTAGCAGCTAACATCACCATCACTGCTAGCTAACGTTAGATAACTCTAACAGCCGACCTATTGCTTATAAATCATAATATAACATGATGCACGGTGGGTTTGTTTAAGGTTTGTTTAGGTATTCCTCCAGAGGAAACTCCGTATTAGTCAAGTAAAATTAACATTAACACGTTTTGCTCGTGACATGTGTTGCATACTGCAAACTGGCAGGTGCTCCATTCAGGAAATATCAGTTCCAATCAAGTGTCCACCGTGTACTTATTAGATTGTGTTTATTTCACTGTCACTTTACCAAGCTTTGTGTTTGTAGATGGTTAGCTACTTTGATAGATAAACGATCACGTTCTCAACAACACGTGGCGGTGAACTGTTATCAGAAATGGTCAGGTTTTCCTTTAAGAAGGTTCTGTCTTTATCACTCAAACATTGGTTTATGTTTAACATGATAAACGGGTTACGCACATCCGTGTTTATCTCCAGCACCATCTTAATTAAACCAATACAGAGAATGACTAGAAGGTTTCACTTAAATGTCATGGTCACACTTGTTCTCTAGTGAACTGATGCAGCGACTCTGCATATTTTAGAGGGGTCCTATTAAACTACGAAAAGTACGAAAGTCGTAGTCATATAGTACAATGTATTAGAATATACTGAACATAGATAACTGTAGAGTGAAAATGTAAGTCTGAAAAATATCAAGGATGAAACGTATAACACAATGTATCTGACAACAGCCATTGCCTTCCAGTGAATTATCCAGACCCTAACCCTATATAATACATGTACTTAATTTTCGTAATTTAGTAGGGCCGTGTTTTAGATGTTACCTTTTTCAGCACACCTGACGGTCCTTTTCAGGCTTCTGCAGAGCTTGATGGTAGGGTTATCATTGGAATCAGGTGTGTTAGTAGAGGGAAATATGCAAAACATCCAGGATAGCAGCCCTCGAAGGACCAGGATTGGTGACCCCTATTTTATAACACCATTTCATCAGTAAAACCCACAGACACACTGTGGGTTATATTGAATTATTGATATATTTTCTGAAAAAAAATTTTTTTTTCTTCAGTTTTCTTTGTTTTAATATACCAACCTTTAAAAGCTACATTAAATGCAGGAAAATGCATTATTCACAGTGAATATGCAAAATACGGATAATATAATAAATACTCCTAAATCACTCCAGAAAGGTTAAAGGGAGAAAAAAAAAATAATCTAACACTATGGCTTTATGGGTTCAGCCGAAGCTTTTTGAATGTGTATTTGTCCTCTATATTAGAGATGGCTCTTAAGCTCTCAAAACTGTTTTAAGGCCCTTGAACATAACCTGTTTGAAACCACAGTTCTTGGCACAGCCCTACCACAGATGCACACACTGTTGCAACTTGTCTTTGTGGTTACAAAGATGGTTCAGAATACTTGTAAATATTGCCGGTTTCTCTATTACTGATTATGCACCTCATAACTGAACTGTAACTAGACTGGAGATTTTCCTCCTATCACTAGGTGTGACCAGTTAATTCCTTATTGTAATGAAATGTGTACCAGAAGGCTATGTATCTATACAGAAAATGCATCTGTTTTCTGTTTTTATTATTATTATTAGCTCATACAGGGATGAGTTATTGCTGTCGCACTGCGTCTGTCGTCGTCCACAATTGACTAAATTTGGTTCTCCTCCCACATTTCTTAACCGATTTCAATTCTGATTGATTCGTTAGTTAGTTAGTTCAGTCAGATGTTACCCCAGCAGAGCTTTGGGGGCTTCCTATACCATTCACACTGTTTTTGCCATTTGTTGATTAAAAACACACAGCCACACAGTGGTATTAATTTTATGATCTATTAAATGACTCCCTTTTGTTGATAGTAAGACATCTCAGCTGTGAGGCCCGGATTAGCACAGGGACATTGGCCCTATTTTTTTCTTCTCATTTTAATGACAAAAAGAAATGAAATTCAGTTACTTTGCCTTTCACATTTGACATGATTCCATGTGAAGTGACTTGGAATGTCCCTTGTATAACTCTGTCTTGTCCTTTTTGGTTGTAGTCTGAAGATGTCAACTGTTTCTGCTGCCAGTGTGGAGCCTGCTGCCATCACTGAGGGAAGTGGGGAGAAAAAACCATTGAAGCCATGCTGTGCTTGTCCTGAAACAAAAAAAGTCAGGGATGCATGGTAAGTCTGTAGCTGAAGGCACAAAAACTCATAATTGTGTTGCAGATACTGCAAATATGTTGTAATTTCATCTTTTTTTTGTTTTGTTTTTTTTTTGCTTATAGCATCATTGAAAAGGGGGAGGAGAACTGCACAGACCTGATTGAGGCTCACAAAGATTGCATGAGGGCACTTGGATTTAAGATTTAACTACTCAGGTTTCCTTGTGTGTGGTATGTATCATATTTTTATGTAAAATGGTGTGAGCGTGTCAACATTGAAGGAAAAAGAAGTGGAATGTTTGGGCTAAACATTTGCATCCAATTCCATTTTTCAATTTGATACGTGAGATGTTTTTAAGGATCTATCATTAAGCAGCCTCTGTAACAAATATGCACGGGTAACATTTTATGTCACTTACATATATACAAGAGTTGTTGATAATGACATGCCAACACAAGTTAAGTGTTTGTGGAAAAACTGTAAAGGGAATGATTCTAACAATTAGCTAAAATTAGTGTGGTCCCCTCAGATGCTTGCAATCAAATGTTAGCGTACACGGCTTCTTGAAAGATTCAAGTTTCCGCATTTATACTGGTCTATTTTCAGACCTGTGTGAAGAACCATTGCAAGGCATATATTATGACGGCCTTTTTCCAGTCTGGGCTAGAATTACAGTTTGGTCTGTAAATGTGCTTTTAAGGCTAAAGATCAATAACTTGATCACAATGACACCATGGCCAGCGTTAAGAGGAGCAGGAGCCAAAATTGGAAAAAGCCAGACAGGGTTCATATGAATGCTTTCAATTCAGTGTATTTCGAATATGCAACAAACAAAACAACCACGCCCCAAAAAATATAAAGACCCTATACATGAAACAAAAATCCTTGAAAAGGCTTGAATTTCCATGTTAGGATTTCATGACCTGAAAAATGTTGAAAGTGCTTGTAATTATAACTCTGTGATGTGATTTATTTATTTTTAATATTAAATGTACCAGATTAGATTTCAAGCCAAGGCTTATTAAAGAGAGGTTATACATTTTTGAAACAAAAAATGAGGAGGTGCTCTCAGGTCAACTTCAGGTACATTTTTATTTTAATCTTTGTCTTGGTATGAGTGTGTCTGGAGAACACCAAGTGGCATCTTTTGAAGAGGATAAAACTATGTTCTCTAATTTCAAAACCATATTGCTATTAAGAAATGGAAGATTAGATGTTGTTAATACAGTGTATGTCATTGTGATGATCAGTGAATAACATAGTCATGAGTGTATGTATTCTTGTAGATAATGTATTTTACCCCTGTGATAAGGTGCTGAGGTGGAAAAAAATGGAAAATGACCCTTAAAACTTTTTGATTTTGAGCTTGCAAACTGACTTTTGACTTTATTGATCCCACAACATGGAAATTCACATTTTACAGTAGCCAGCGATATAGAGCAATAGGGAGACAGCAAAGAGAATAAACATATAGATAAATAATAATATCTGTACACAAACACAGGTATTGAGAAAAAGAAAAAAGACTATATACTATGTACACTATATAAAATATACAGGATTGAAAAAATATATACAGAAGCGATAAAACTATGTGAAGATAACAGTATAAATATATATATTAATTACACATAATATAAACTGTGTGAACCTTTTATAAAGGCCTGCATCTGAAAATGCACATTTCTCTTATGGTACTATTCCCTTGTTCTGTAAAAACTTAAAAAATGTATAGGAATTATGCTATTTCATGTCACTGTACAAAGGACAGTTCTCCAAGTTTCTGTGTTGAGCCACAGTAGTTATTTCTGACTGAATCAGTGACTGCCAGTAAAGACTGTTGATCACATTGAACAGCCCGACTTGTGTAAAAAATTGCCACATGGCCAAAACCAGGGGAGATTTTTATGTTTTTTTTAAATTTTATTTTAAAGTCCACTGGAAGGGATATAATTTGTCTTTATAATGAGACCAGTTGACGTACAATATAAAAGGAGACACTAGAACTTTAGTGATAATTTTGAGATAAAGTGCATCTATGGCTGTAAGCTGTGGCTTTAACAGTAAAATGAGGTGACCTGAGAACCAAGTTCATTCCGCATGAACAAATGCTCTAAGCGCTCGACTGCCTAGCCCATTAGCTGCATGTCCCTCCCTCATGTTTCCATGCCTCTTAACTTTGCCACTAGCAAATAAGAGACTAAAATATCCAGAAAACCCTTAAAGTTTTACAGCTTACATGACTCTTGCCAGGTTGTTTGTATTTCCGAGCTGTTGGTGATTTAATCGTTCTCTGTGCGCTTGCGTCGTTTCCAGTGGAACATGCCTGCAGCCATGTGGCTCAGTTCATGTTTCAACAGTTCAACCGTCTCTGTGGCTTTGCCCTGTTCACTTGCTCTCGTAAATGAGATCAACCCAGGCAGCCAGCTGAAAGAAAAAATAAATAAATGCACAGTTTACGGAGTATGTGTGTGGCGCTTTACTGACTGTGTATTCTTAATTGTCTTTCAGTGTTGGTGTGCGAGTGGAAAGTGACCCTGGACATTTTACTTTCCTCACTCCTACTTTCCTCACTCCTTACGTATACCTCGGTTCAAGGGAAGTGCGAAGCGCTAATGAGGCTTGGATGGATGACTGTCTTTTCTGTGTGAAACTCTTCTTTTTTTTTTAAGTCTGCAGAATTTGAGAAATGTGTATCTAAAATGCTGTGTGAAGTTAAATAAAGATCCTATGCAATAAGATACTTAGTTATTTTTTTCTTTAATGTTGTTGTCAATGAGATTATATTGCAGCATTAAGACAATGTCTATATTGACGGTTCTGCACTGAAGGCCATTTTCTCTCTGTGAACACTGACTGCAGTTGCTGCCCCTGGTATGCACTTAGACTTAAAAATAACTCCTGCGCCTGCTGAAGTCAATACTTCACATACCTGCATTCTTCGTCTATAGTGTTACTGAAGTGTCGCTGGCTCTGAGCATCTATTGACACGTTCATACAACCTCAGCAAAACCTGCTGCAGATTAACACACTACATCATGGAGTACTTTTACTACATATAATGATCTTAATCCCTGCATGTGCCAGTAATTTGCTTAAAAGCTTTTTAAAGCTCCACATTCACAGTGGACTATATTTACTATGAGTTTGCTGACATTTAACACCTCAGCAAATGATCACCCGCTCTTCCAGGTTAATTAATCTAAACCTGACAAAACACTGGAATATGTGAACAGTGTACCTACATTTGTCATAGTTTAAAAATGAGGATAACAGACCTTGGGTTATAATTTTATAGTCAAATACTAACCGTATACTGTATGAATGCACTGTTTATGGTAATTCAGTCAAAATGTACAGGGTCAGGGTCCATGTAAAATAAAGTACAGAAGGACTAAATCTAGAAGCAAATGAAAATGCAGTAGATTTTTAATCCAGCAATTGTGTTTTGTATGAATACATTTCTGCTGGCAGTTTTCAATCTAAGCATTTTAATGTTATGTCACTGTAAATGGCCTTCACTATAATTAATCTCACTCAACATTGGCTGGGACAGATTATTGTAATCACCCTGTGTGTGTGTGTGTGTGTGTGTTTCCACAGAGACATATCATGCTATAACTCAATGAATACTTGAAATTACATGGGCATATACATATCACTAATGCACATCAGATGCAATGATCCATTTGAGTAAAGGTCAAAGTTCAAGGTCACAATGAAGTAAAAGGTCAAAATTGCATTATTGGTTATAACTCAAGAACGGAGGGTCACAGAACTTTCATATTGGTACCAAATGGTGTGGAATGAAGATTTCTTTGGTGTTATCACCTACGAGCAATAGTTTTTGAGATCTCTGGGGGTCAAAGGTGACATGTCACAAAATGAACTTCTGTAACACTGTGTGTGTTAAGCATAGACATATCACACTATAACTTAATCATTACTGGATATATAATCATAATACTACACGCACTGATGCATATATACATATAACAAAATTATCAATATTGTCAAAGGTCAAGGTCGCATTAAGCAGAAAGGACAGAATCACATTATTAGCTCTAATTTGAGAATGGGTTGTCATAGAAACGTGAGATTGGCACAAAATAGGGGTGAGATTAGGCCTTCCTTGAAAACTTGTTTTCTGCTGCAATGACAGCTCGATTTGGGCTTATGTTTTAGGTCATTGTCATCTTGGAAAAACCAAGGCCATTGCATGCACATTGAGTCTGAGTATGTAATATTATGAACACAAATGTATGTTACATATCAAAACCAAAATATCCAATGTATCTTATGGTTTATGTACACAAACTGGCCTATAGTGTTGAAATCAATAAATCATATTTCCACATTAGTATGTGCCACACACAGTTGCTTGGGAGACTTATCAAATATAGATTTAGGTTATCAGCTTGATCATAATAAAACTAATCTAAATGGAGAGAAATCTCCAATAAACAGCTAAAGTATTTAGGTTGCATAAATATGGAAAATCATGTGAATATTCAATTATTTTTTGCAGATTTCAAAAACTAATTTTTATTTAATTTTGAGTGATTTACTCTTGATGAGTTAAAAGCTGTGCTTCAGGTGAACAATGTTACTTGATATGCAGCTACTGCAATGTCAACTATTTAGACAATTACATATCTCTTGTGACATTTCAGTCACTTATGTATAATATAGAAACAATGCTACATAATATAGTAAAATATGCTACAATATTCACTATGTTCTTCCTAAATTGTTATCATCATTCATGCAGTGGAATTAAGTTTCATTGGTGTCAATCTGTGTTTGTGTTTCTTATCTAGTTGTGTTACCATCAGTGGTGGAATAAAAAAAAAAAAAAAAAAAAAACCTCAAACTTTTGAGGCACTTGACATGAGCAGTTCATCTTATTTTTTTTTTTACTTCAAATCATCTCAGAGACAGACACTGTACTTTTTACACTGTTATATTTGTGTTCACATATCTCTACATGGGGCGGTGCAGTGGTTAGCACTCGTACCTTGGTTCAATTTAAGCACCAGACCTTTCTGTGTGGAGTTCCAAACACATGCACTGATAAGTTAATTGGTTAATCTAAATTGTCCATAGGTGTGAATGTCAGAGTGATTGTTTGTCTATATACGTTCAGCCCTGAGATGAACTGGAGACTCATACAGGGTCACCTTCACCCATTGTAGCTGAATTAGGCCCCCAGTGACCCCCATAATCCGAGTGAGGATAATGACAAGATGAGACCAGATGACAAGATATCTCTGTGTTCATTCTGAGTGTTGGTGATAAACCAAAGGGAAAAGTGTTTATTTATACACTGTAAAAGTGACTCTATTAACAGCAAAAAGTTGTAAAATTGCAAAATAAAAAAACTGTAAGTGAAAATACAGTACAAAGTTGTTCATTAGTGAAGATTTTCTGCTAAGGTTAAGTGAAACTTAGCTATAGTTTTAACAGGAAGAGTAGGTTAATAAAACCAGGTTTGTATGTAGAAATTATTTCCGTTGTTTTGAGAAAATAAAACTGTAAATTGAAAAACAATGTGGTGCTGTTGAAATGGCATGATCAAAATGTTAAAACAACAGCCTATTTGTTTGTGTGTGTGCGTGCAAGGGGGGGTGTTTTAGGTTTTTATTTTTTTTAAAAGCACTAAAGAAATGAAAAATTAACAATTTAAGATTTTAAATATGTACAATAACAGGTGAGTGTGGTTCAGTTGGTAAATCAGGTCAACCTGTGACTGAAGGGTTGGCAGTTTGAATCCCAGGTCAAACTGTTTATGTGTCTGTACAGAACTCTGAAGACACTGAACCCTAAATTACTCCCAGTTTTAGCACCATGCAGGTCTATTGCAGGGTGGTCTATTTACATTTAATGTTTAAAATGTTAAATCTACATGTTACCCTGTAAATGTGTTTACGGTTTGATGTGTGTGTTTTTTTACAACAAGATTTTTCTGGCAACCATAGATGCCAGTTGTTTTTTTTTTCATAAAATCAACAGGATTTTTTTTCTAATGTAGGTGGACAAACTCTGCTCATGTTCCTTATATCCATCACACAACAGTAACACTACAAACATTTATTAAAAAAAACATATGTATTGTTATAGATTTAACTCTGAATGTACACAAAGCAGTTCACATGAGCTTAATCTCATCACTTAAAATAATTATTTTACTGCACAATCAACACTTTTCACACATTCATAACATGATTTAAAGTCTGAGTACTTCTTCCACCTCTGATCTTTATCATTATTTCTTGCTCATGGTGCTCATGATTTTATTATGTCAAAGCAAACTGAATAAATAAATTTTATGTATCTGTATTTTTTATGTGGATTGGATCATCATTGTTAAAAAGGGAACAGATATGTGACATTTTGTATATACACAGCTGGGATGGACAGCCGGGTATGTGAGATAGCCATAGTGGTGGGTGTTTATACCTGAAATTTGACCTGCGTCGTCATCTGACTTATTTCAGTGTCCCTAAATATGCACAGGCAGCTCTTAGGCGAGTAAACTGGACCTCTGAGGTTTGGGTGAAGGAAGAGCTGCTTTGTAACTCTGCAGAATATCTTTCCTATTTTTTTTTTTTTGTATACATGTGACATAGAGACTCCGTCCCTCTGAGATATTAGTTCTAGTCCTTCTCCTCCCTCCCGTTTCCTGCCTCACTCTCTTTCTGTTATGTTAAGTAGTAAGCCTGCTTTCTGTCTGCCACTCTTCCCTCCTTGGGTTTCAATTCCAAACATGGTTATCCTTGTAGGGCTCTATCAACGCCCCCCTCCCTTATCCCTTCACTTCCAGCTGTTAGCCGTGCAGTGCAGGCCCGGCCCGGCGGGTGAAAGAAATAGATAGAAAAGCACCGCAAGAGAGACAACAGGAAGGGAAAAGGAACAGAGGAAAGGACACATAATGAGAGAAGAAGAGGAAAACTATTCCAGCTGTGTCTCTAGAACAAACAGAGCTGCAAGAACTTCTTCACATTGAAGAATTTTCTGCTCTACTTCAAGGGAACAAACATTTACTCCTGACATTTTTGGTCAGTATTAGTAGTTTTTTTTGTTTGTTTGTTTGTTTGTTTATTTAATCAACCTGCACCTCAAACAAACTGCTAATTCATGGGACGAAACTAGCTCCAAGGTCAACTGGACAATATTTGTGGTGGGTTTTTTATTTATTTTTTTGTCTTCCGAAGCCTTCCTTAATTGTGTCATTAGAAGAGTTTCCAACATGAATTCTGATCCAAACTCGACTCTGCTGGATGCCTTGTTTTATGCCCCTATCTGCGATGGCTTCACTGGCAACACAGAAGGGGCCATCTACCATTTGGGCAACACTATTCTCTTCCTGGGCTACATGGGAGGCAGTGGGGCCTATGGTTGCCTCTTCATCTTTGGCTTCCTGGCTCTGGCGTTCCTGTGCCATATCCTGTGGGGCTGGCTCACTATGTGTGGACTGGACGTCTTCACCTGGAACCTGCTCCTGCTGCTGGTCTGCTTGGCTCAGATCTGCCACCTTCTGTACCGGGTGCAGCAGGAGGGCCTCCGCAGCGAGGAGCTCACCTCCCTCTACCAGGCCGTCTACCTGCCACTGGGGGTTCCTATCCACGTGTTCAAGCAAATTACAGGCGCCTTTGAGAACAAGGTGGTGGAGCTAAAAGCAGGGCAGACATATGCAGTGGAGGGCAGGACACCCATCAACCAGCTCTCATTTCTGCTGTCTGGGAGGTGGGGAGTGTGTGTACATCTGCACACATTTTGGTGCCAATCAAGTAGAATACTCATCAGAAGTGAATGGAAACCTACAGATAGTACTAATAAGTGGCTATAGAATACATCATTATATTTAAAAAGTCTGCATGCATGATTCAACAAACATAAATTACAATAAAAATATGCATCTGTGCAAAAAAAAAAAAAAGATTTATCAAAATGTCCCTTTTCGGATAATAGATCATTACGAGCATTTGGTGGTGATTAGGTGACACTAAAAATGTTTTAAAAAATCATCTTATGTCATGTTTGATGTGCAATACAGCTGGATATTGCAACGCTAATACTTACAGACACTTGCAGCACTTTCATATTATTTAATTGAATGGATAAGTGCTATTAAATATAGAGTATTGGCTGTAAAACAAAAGCATTACAGGTTTAAAAAATAATATAGTAGTGTTGAGTTCACATGAGGGACACAAACTCATCCTTAGCTCAATTCTATAGTTGCAAAATATATATTTTAACAAATTGAAAAAAACTAAACAAAAACAAAACAGGATTTTATAATTTTTAGAATGTGTTTGGACATTTAAACCAAAAAAAAAAGGGAAAAAAAAAAGCTTTTTAGAGTTATAGTTCATGTGTGACAGTAACATGTGGAAGGTTGTTTAGACTAGATCATAGTCATTGCATCCCCAATTAAAATCAACACTTGAGTAGGAAATGTAAAGTATATCTAAAAATCCTTATTCTGTCACCTTATTGTTTCTTAATTATCTGGATGAGTTAAGTGAAGTTGGAGCTCAACTACTTTAAAGTTGCACAAAATAAATAATCTAATCGTAGAAATACTTACTTTTCCAGGGTTTATTATTTTTCTTTTTTTTCCCCTACAGAATGTGACATGTTGTTATAAACATTGTAGTCCCACAATGCTAATGTAGGAGGACTTTACAGCAATATTTATGGGTTTAACTTCCTCATGCAGTGAAAAAAAAAGGCTATTTTTAAACATTATTACTGTGACGAGTTTCTATTTCTAACCTCTACAGGAAATGTGTCCTCTTCATCCAAACATCTTTAGAGCAGAGCTGCATTAGATCTCACAGTCCTGGAGACACCACATGAGAAATGTTGTAAACAGAGTATTTTTGTCTGTGACTCAGCTGTGTGCTGTCGTTCTGCACTGTGCCAGTTGGTTAAATGATATCTTTGTACTTCAGGACAGGAGTCAGGGCTGTCCACTGTTCTTTTCTTAAATTAAATACTGACCGATGTGTAGACATTGATCACAGAGACAGACAAATTTACACTAAATCATAATGAACACATATTTAAGCGTTGAATCTGTCTGTTGTTTTATATCACTGACTAATGCTAACTCATTCTAAGACTGGGGTTGATTATTCCAATAAACAGATAAGCAGACTACTCTTATATAATACGCAACCACATGTTTTAGGTGGTTAATCCAGGACTGTCAAATGCCTCCTGTTTGGCATCACATGGCCTCATGTGTTTGTTAAATATTTAATTTAAGAAGCATACTTTAATCTGCTATATTGACTTGTATATAAACTCTTTTAACAAGACTCATTTATGTTCATTCAAAGCCAGTGGTAAAAACATGCTGATTGTATATAATACACTATGTACTTTTTCAGATAGTTTATTTTCAGCAGATATGCTAAAGCATTCACTGATAGACACATACCTTCATTTGATGTAACATTTAAAGACCAGATTTGAAAGTTTTAGAAGGATCTAACAGTAGGAATGGAATATAATATGCATGTCAATATAATCATATAGAAATACCAATAACTATTTTAGTTACTGCGGAAGAGGCTTTTATTTCTGCAGCTGATTATAATAGATGGGTCTCATTCTCTTATTCTCTAGTGATAAAGGTGCCACCACCATCTAGTCTAGTAAGAACCAGAGTTAAATTCTCCTTAACTAAATACACAAGAACTGACTTTAATAACCTTCAGCTTTTTATGCAGTGTTCACTGGTTATGAACTCCACTTAACTGCTGCTAAATCAATGAAAGAAAATGGATTTTTGGATATTCACTGTCATCTGAAGACTTTACCTTTGGTTACTTAGCTCAGCTTTTGTAACTATTGATTTTAATAAAACAAACAGCTAATAGTGAAACTAAATGCCAACTAAAGTTGCATTTTGCTGAACCCACTTTTATTAGGCTTTGGTTCATTTATTTGTGTATTTGGACCCTAATAGTTCATGCAGTTTGAATTTGAACCCTCCAGCTGCTGCAAAGCTATCTTTATATTCATTTAGGCAAAAATGTAGTGAATTTCTACAATTTGTTGTGTTTTATGACTAGTTACGTCACAACATTTGCACATATATGGTCGAGACTTCTGACAAACATTTCTACAAGTTAGACATAAGTGTTTGTCAGCAGCAGTAGTTGTAGTCCAGACTGAAAATATGTCCAAACCTTGAGTCAATTACCTCAAATGTTCAGTTGTTGGTTGAACAGGACAGAGCAGCACAGCCAACAACATGTTGGGGTGAGGCCTGAAGTGGTTAATTTAGGCCCCGCCCAAACAACAATGCAACAAAGTTTCTTTTTATACCGTGTAGAATCAAATATCACACCTACACTGGGAACTGGTCAGTAAAATATAATGGAAACATGGTCATGAAACACAAGCTGAAAATGATGCAGTACACATGCCACAGCTCTAGGTGCGCTGTAAGACAGTCAGGATTACACCAGAACAATAGAAGTAGTAAAACGCATGCACATACTGCCTTATGCCGAAATGGACCCCAGAAACAAAGTCTCATCTTATTGGTTTAACATCAGTAGATTTTCCTTCAATAACACCAGTAAACTTAACAGTGACTGCTGCTCTGCTACTGGTCATGTGGTTGTAACGTAGATGCTAGGTGTCCACAAAACTGTTTTACTCGTCCAGACAGCAACACAATGAAACTATTGCCAAATCTTTCCACTCTGGAACCTGTTCTCAAAAGATATAATTTTGGGGCACCCCAAATGCCGGTACCATGTGGACATGAGGCTGAAGCAATAAACTGTATCGGATTTACTCTTTACTTTACTGTATGGACTAGACCTTATATTTAAAGGGACAGTGCACAGCACAACCTTTCTAGTGTCATTACTCAGAAATAAGATAAAGAAGGACGTGTGAAGTTGAATTAATGAAGAATTCTGACCCAAGTGTAGCATCTACACTTTATGTAGACTCCAGGTTCGAGGGTTTAAAATACTTAATTCCATTAAAAATAATAAAAAAAAAAACAAAGCAAAATATCACTCCTTTAAAAAAACTATTTGTATAATGTCCAAACTTTTTTAAAAAATCCTATTTTTTCAATTGTTAGTAAAAGATTATGATAATGCTTTCAAAGGAGCCAAAGTTATTCTTAACTTTTACTGTGAATGTTTCTGCTTCCAAGTAAACAAAATGAACACTCCTTTCACCACTGAACATAATAACTTGTAGTCCATGCTTGTCCTGCTGGATATTTTTGTTAGTTCAACATTGCTTGCAGGTCAGTCATAATTTTCCACATCAGGCAGAAAAAACATTTTTTTTTATGTCCATATACGTGTGTCGATGGGGTGTCATCAAAACAGGAAAAGAAACCACCATAAGCATAGGTCGAATTACAGGGGGTATTGGGGGATACTATATCCCCCATTTAAGACCCAGTACCCCCCAAAGAGACAGAAATATCACTTTTGGGGGGGTCAGGTCATTTTGCTGATATTGTGAAAAAAAAAAATTATATAAAAAATAACAATAGAGTACAAGTCAACTTGGAACATTTTAATGTTATTATTTCAGAACCTCTATTTTGGACCAAACCATTTTGATATGTGATTTTTGTAGACTAACACTCTGTTCTTCTGTGGTGGTATGCTTTTTTCATAGTATGCTCCTTAATCACACTAAAATAATTTATTAGGTTTCACAAATCTCAGAGTAATTGTGTTGATTTACTGACACTAACTACCATAGAATTGGTTTGTGTTTATATTTGATATGAGAGAGTTGTGTGTTACCTCCAGGTCTAATGATATCTAAAAATGAACCAAATCAAGATTTCATGAAAAAAGCAGTAGGCTTAGAATAGTATTTCAGTGTATTCAACTTCTATCTTTTGGAAGTTGATTAAACATACCTCTTTTTGATCTATAATAACAATAATGAGATACTGATTATTAAATTGTGGCGTGGTGAGGCCTTGTATGTGTTTTTGTGATCATGGTGGGCATAGAAGAAGTGAAGGAGCAGTACCCCCCAAAATATGGTGGGGTAATTTGGACACTGACCATAAGTAAAGTGGAAACACAACCAACATGTGGCACATCATGAAAAATAATAATCTATAAACAAGGATGATCAGTAAATACTCCTACCCCCATGCATCATATGGAGTGTTTGAAAAATATTTTGTTGTAGGATGGAGATATGAATTATTATCATTTCTCTGTTGTTGTTGTTGTAAATAACAAAATTAATTTTAATCTATCATCATAAAATGTAATAATTTAACTGTGAAATTAGCAGCCATCTACAGAATTCGAAGAAACAAACCCTAAAATGTCTCCTGATATTATAGTAAATAGAAACAACATGTCATATTCACTACAGTGCTTAAATGTCCGGTGTTGCGTTCAGTGACCTCCAGCTCTCTCTGCTCTTTTTATCACTTCCTAATCCCTCTCCCTCTTTTAACCTTATCGCTCTCACTCTCACAGGATCAACGTATCTTTGGAGGGCCAGTTCCTGCATTACATCCACCGCCACCAGTTCCTAGACTCTCCAGAGTGGGAGTCTCTCAGACCAAACGAAGAGGGAAAGTTTCAGGTACAGCTTTCTACATTCTCTTTGTTGATATTTAACACATGTTGGACCGATATGGAGTGTTTGGGGCCAATACTGATTTTTTTCGACCTCAGATGAGCATATATAGACCAATATTTCTAAGCAGATATTGATTATTTTTTCTCTGTCAAATAATTACAAATGTCAGAAAATACATTATCCGACTTATTCTGCGGGTTATTACAGTTTATCACTGCTACTATTCTAACAAATTGAATAAAATAGCCGTTACAAAGAAGTGAATATTTACTTTCAAAGTGGCCGAACTACCTGCGGAGTGATATGGTACTGTGAATTTGAAGTGATAAAACTCGTTGCCATTGGCAGCGGGTGGTTCTAGAAAAAAAATCCGCCCGCAGAATGCTGGGAAAGTCCATTCAAAATGTATATGAGCTTTCGCAACATTCTAGAGAACCGTAGAATTTTTGTTTTTGTTGTGTGAACAGCAGTATCTCCAATAACATGGAGGTGCCATGAACTTAAGATGTCAGTAAATCATGGTAGGGAGAAAAAAACTTAAAAAAAAAAAACTTAAAAAAAAAAAAATAAATAAATAAAATAATAATAATAATAATAATAATAATAATATATATATATATATATATATATATATATATATATATATATATATATATATATATATATATATATATATATATATATATATATATATATATATATATATATATATATATATATATATATATATATATATATATATATATATATATATATAAAACATATGGCCTTATACAGATACAAGAAAAAAAGGAAATATTTGTTTATTATTATATTTAATAATAATAAAAATTTGAAGGAAATGGTGTAATGTACAGGTCTGCCAGTAAAATGTTTGGTTAACCTCAACTGTTGACATTAAAAGATTTAGACAGGGAGGCCCAGTGCAGATATCAAGTTGTCTTTTGTTGGTCTCTATCTGACTCAGAATCTGACTGATAAGCAGAACACGGGAAAGTAGTTGTCTTCTTGTCTTTCACAGATCATGTTATTCACTCAACTGGACAGTCACAGTTTTCCAAATCTTTTTAACATCCCAAGTTCTATGTTGAGCACACAGGTGTTTAATGACAAATCTATTGCACAGGTGTCAAATATACAGTAAAAAAAACCCCAGCCAGTTAAAGGGTCCAATCCAGTCCCTGGGATTCATTTGTGAAATGCAAAAATTAAATGAAAGATATTAACTATCAATGGTATCAAGATGGTTTTGGTTTTGATTCTGTATGTAGACCAATTTGATCTCAAGTGGATCAGACCAGTAAAATATTTCATATCATAATAGCCTATAAATAATGGAAACCCCAGATTTAAAAAAATAAATAAAAAATCTGTGTTAGTATTAAACAAAGTATTGCATGAAATAGTAAATATAATATGCTAGATTTTGTCCCATTATTTCATACTGCTAAGCTATTGTGCCTTAAATGTAACGTTAACAGATTACTCCTCAGACTAATGATGTGTTACACAATGGGGAATTTACAGGACCAGTTCAGATTTTTTTTTTTATAAATCCATGTTTGTTGTTGTGTTGCTGCATCTGCCATTTAATATACCTGTACTGTTTGTTGTCATCAATTACATAGGCTGTGAGATTTTAACTCTCCACAGCCTCTGTAATCGATGTAACTCTCCAAAACTTGATGTGTCATCACAGACACACCCTGCACTTATGGTTGTAACTTTCACAATTTGTGCAGAAAAATTCTGAAACCTGAGTCACTTTATAAGCTATATTGGGTCATTATGGTAATTTTAGTCATGCTTGTACTGGAAGCTATACAAGAAGCCATTTTAGCACTATTATAACATTCAGTAAATAGTAAATGATTGTTAGATTTTGAAAGATTGAAAAAAAAAGTGCTGTGGAAAAATGGGCAAATGGAATTAGAGTATACTCAGCATATTTTAAAAAATGTCTCATCTCGTCATCTCACTAGGGTCGCGGGGGTTACTGGGGGCCTAATCTATCTACAATGGGTGAAGGCGGTGTACACCCTGTATGAGTCTCCAGTTCATCTCAGGCCTGAACATATATAAACAAACAATCACTCTCACATTCACACCTATGGACAATTTTAGATTAACCAATTAACCTATCATTGCATGTGTTTGGATGGTGGGAGGAAACTGGAGTACCTGGAGAAAACCCACACAGACACGGGGAGAACATGCAAACTCCACACAGAAAGGTCTGGTGCGGGAATCGAACCAGGGTCCTTCCTTCTTGCTGTGAGGCGCGAGTGCTAACCACTGCACCACCATGCTGCCCTATTTTCAAAAATGTTTATTGTCAAAATAAGAAAAAAAAACTCAGGTGGACCATGTTAGGGTTAATGTCCTTTATGCATTTTATAAATCTCATAACATATCAATCAGGATATTCCTCTTTCTCATGTTTAGTAAGTTGTTTAAATCTTGTATCCCAGGTGACTTTGACAGCAGAGGAAGACTCCCGCTTCATCTCATGGCGTCGCCGCCGCCTCTACCTGCTAATGTCCAAGGACCGCTACATCGCCCGCCTCTTCTCCCTCATGCTGGGTTATGACCTTGCTGAGAAGCTCTACAACCTCAACAACAAGCTCTACATCAAGAGTGGTGTGCTGCTGGACATCCGTCTGCCCAGCCTCTACCACGTCCTTGCCCCCTCATCACAGGGCAGCGAGGGTGGCAGTGGCAGTGAAGGTGGCATCCCCAAAGACCAAGGTCCTCCAGGGAGCCTGCAGGACCTGCCAGGTGAAGATCCAATACCAGCATACCTGACGTCTGACCAGGGACAAAGAAGGCCCCCTGTGGATGAACCCCATAATGACCGCTACCACCAGCCCTGGGCATCAGACATGGAGCTGCCCTCTGGTGAGGACTCAACCAGCCTGGTCCTGGAGGACTTTGCTGATGTGGCAGGCTCCTTAATGGATTATGGCAGTGAGAGGGATTATTTGAGGTAGAGGGGCAGGGTGCTGGAGCTAACACACAGGGTCACCTCTTAAGCTACATGTAAGTACTTCACCTGGGTGGAGGTGGCATGGGGGTGTAGTGTGTGCATGGGTGGCTTTGCAGTGCACAGTTCTTACTAACCTGGCTTTACTGTTGCTGGACAATAGACTCATTCCCATATTCATGTGATTTGTATGTTCTGCAGATTTATGTGGCATGTAATAGTAATATACAGGGCGTCCCATAAGTCTCCATACAGTAGGAGACATAAGACATTCCATACACATATGGTTCTAACATGTATTTCTTTATATTTCAGATAACCCAAAGAATGCCTTTGAATAAAGGGCAACGCATTACAATGGCAGTCATATAGAGCATATTATGTAAATAAAAATGGTTTATGTAAAGAAATATTTTTTTTTCCTATATATGGAGACTTATGGGACACTGTTTCGATTCTATGTGCAGTCATTATCAACAGAAATGACTCTGGTATTTGTACCTAAAGGCAGCTACCACTGTGGATACAACTGATTTAAATATCCTCACACTGTTAAAGACATTTACTCATGGCTCACTAAGGCCTTGTCTACACATGTGAGATATTCAAATAGGTCATGTTTTTCTAAACCCACTTTTATTAATCTTTCTTTCATTCATTTATTTGTTTATTTGGATCCTAATGGTTCATAAAATTTGGCCAAAATCGAGTTGAATTTCTGCAACCTGTTTTAATTCCTGCTTTATTTGTTATGTCTATAACTAGTTACATCACCACATTAGCACATATAAGGTCAAGAGTTCCGATGAACATTTCTCTGAGTATGATATTGTTTGTCAGCAGTAGTGGTTGTAGTTCATACTGAAAATATGTCCAATGATCTAAAATGTTTAGTTGTTGGTTGAACAGGACAGAACAGCGCGGTCAATAACCTGGAGGGGGTGGGGTGTGAAGTGACTGATTTGCTTTTAAAGTTGAGTTAATGAAGAGTTCAGACCCAAGCATGGATCGCAGGGAAATGTTTTAAAATGCATCCATCTAAAGAATCCAAATATCACTCCTTTGACAAAACACATTTTCCTCAGTCTATCTTATCCATATACAAACCACGCTACAAGTTTCCAAAGCCATCAGTCAGTGGTCATGTCAGATATATATATATTTCTTTATGCTTGGTTTGAGCTAACAAATACAAAAAAAGTTTAGAATTTAACTTATCACTTCATGGACAGGCTTGTGGGTAGTGTTACCAACTAATCTAGAACTAAAAGCTACAAGTCATTGCCGTTTTATTTCAGCTTTAATTTACCTCCATTATCCACTAACTGTACATTGCCATTTTCATTTTCATTTTTTTTTTTTAAAGAAATATAAAGCAGACCAGGTGATAATTCATTGTGACAGAACTATTTCTAGCTGAAACAGCACTAACAGAGTGTGGAAAAAGGCCAAGGTTTGCAAAACTGGCCTCTGTATGCAGTATTAGGTGATCCATGGGGTCTATCCATTCTTGTACAGAGAGATTTTGTTAAATAAAAGTCTCGTGTACAGATTTTTTTAAGCAGAGGAAGTTATCTATTTAGAAAAAAAAAAGTCAGCAGTATGGAATAGGCTGTGGTCTTCTTACTTTCTCTTGTCCTAAGTTGTATGTTGGAAAGACTAGTAGGTCACTGACGCATTGCTGAACTCAGAAGCACTATTAGATGTACAAACATGAATTATCTAGTAGCAACACTATTTCCATCCCTCCAAGAGGCTGTAAACTGGTTATTTTACATGAGGGAGCACTTTAAGATGTTTAAACAATGTTGCTTTGTGGGTTGAAATTAGATTTTAGTTTAATATGTCATTTTTAATATACCATTTTTATTGAATAGTTTAGATTAAGTTATAATGTTTATCCAGAATTGAATGTATATATATATATATATATATATATATATATATATATATATATATATATATATATATATATATATATATATATATATATATATATATATATATATATATATATATATATATATATATATATGGGGCTATGAAAGGATAAAATAAATAAATAAAACAACAAAGACATTTCAGGCTGATCCCTTCTTTTCATTAGTTGTTGGATAGAAGGCATTTGCATGTTCAGGTAAACTGTACTCCAGCATTTACATGGACTCTTTCAGCTGTCATTCTCTGCTGTTTTACTCTCTGCCTTTTACCATTTCATGTCCTTCTAGTCATTTTAATACCATCATCACTATGTCTTGCACTTAGTCTAAAACATAGATGCTTGTTTGAAGAAAAACAAATCACAGTCACCTTTCTAGAACAAAGTTATGTGTAATCAGACCAGACTACATAAGAGTAAGGTTCAGGAAGTTATGTTGATCACACTACAAAAATCACAATATATATATTTTTTTGCTTTTTCCAACTCACAGGGACTATTATAACATAAAACATAGATTTTTTTTTTTACTGACCCTAAATTTAACTTAAGTATTAAAACTCAAACATTATTCCCTCATCAATCTTACCAACATAATTTATGACTTGGTTCAAATTAGACATACTAACTCTTGGTGTTTGTATCATTAGTGATTAGCATTAGCGATTAGCATTAGCATTTCATGACCCTCTACCATTTGGTTGAGCATGTTTTCCAAAAATTATTACATGAATACCAAAGTATTTCTGAAACATTATTATAAAATAGACTCTGTAAAAATTAATAAAATCAAAAAAATCAAACTTTCCTGCATTTGTGTCCAAAAGAAAAGATCATAGCAGAGGTGTTGTCACAGTTACCATCTTGCTCGGTGGTATAGCCTACTAGCATGAGCTGAATGTATCATTGACTGCCCAAGAAGTTTGGTGTCAGAGGACATACATTTCGATTAAATATCAGGGTTCAAAGTTACCTCTACCAAGCGGTTGAGCTGACCAACAAAGGGTTAAGTAACAAATTTACAATACTTTAACAACTGCTGCTGATGACATGAGTGACATCGTCAGAAAAAACACTCAAACCTCAAACACTCAATTTTTTTTCTTTTAATAAATTGATCAAAGCATTGATTCATTTATTAAAAGAATTAGATTTGCATTGTATTTCAGTCATCTTTTTCAATGATTATTAGTAGTGTAGTAAATACATCTACTGCAGTTCTGTTGGCATGCATTTTAATTAGCATAAATATTTAATATTGTGTGTTTTAAATTGAATTGAAGATACAGGACATAAACAATTTATGTAAAATTTCAAATTTGGTGTTTTTTCTCACTGATAATCATAGTGCAAAATATGTATAGTTTATGATACTTAAACTGTTATTCCACAACATGTCAGACAAATGTTTCTACATATGTAACATTTTTTACTCCACTACATTAATCTCTTTTCAGTATACATGGATAATAAAAAACAACTTTGAGGACATTGTTTTGTACTCAAAGATAATAGCATCAGTGTTTTAACAATATTTTTAACACAGCATAAGCACAGTTTAAAATTGTTTCCAAAATACTTTACTTTTGAAACACATTATTTTTGTCTTTATTTAAATATTTATTTTTGTTTCATAGTTTCAATAGTAGCAGAATACAGTTTGAATACATATCCCCAAATAAACACAGTAAGCATGTTTTCATTACTAATCTTAAAAGAAGACACATTTTGTACACTTATAAAATGATCCAAGTCGACATTGCATTACAACAACTATTATTTCTTGTGTGAGCCTGGCATTGAACAGTGGCCAGATTCTTCTTTACAGACTCTCCCATCTCTGGGGATGTCTGGATTATTACCCTATTTTCAAACCATACTGTAAGATTAAAATTCTCTCCACACCAGCTGCTCTGCATTAGTTTTTGCTTTGGCAGGGCCACCCGTAAGCTGACGGCCATTTTTGGTACAGTAGCAAAGTTCAATTCTGTCACTGGGCAGCTTCTGCAAGTGGAAAACCTCTGCTGCTCAGTGAAAATAGTTAAATGAGCGAAGCATGGGCTCATTACAGTTAATCACACCATAGGCCATGGCTGATTTGTGTATGACTGTAAACAGGGAGGCAACTCTGTTACTGGTCGAGAGCAGCGGGGAGGACGACTGTGCAGCAGCTGTGTTCTTATCTGTTGAGGATTACAGCTTAGAAATGTAAGGGATGTCCAAAAAAATTCTGTGCCATCGTATTAATCCATGGTTGTCTGTTCATCTGTCCCTGACCTTCTGCCTGACCTTTCACCTTCCTACAATCTCAGGTGGAGATCACATGTTATGGCCTGATGGGAGGGTTTGGGTGGAGAGACATTCAGAGGCAGCTGCAACCTTAATCTCACATTTCCACCAACAGAGGACTAGTGCTAAATTTTAAACCACCCAGATCATATTGATTTAAAATACATTTGTTTGGAACCTGGAACTTTGGTTGTTGAAATGTGGATCAAGACAAGAAGAGTCATGATTTTGCTGTGTTTTTTTTTTTTATAATTACTGTACGGTTATGGAAAAAATACTAGACTATCAAAAGTCATTAAAATAATGGTTATGCAATCCGGTACTAAATCATGTGATTAAACAGACAGAAAAGAAAACATGGAATGACTAAAAACACTGTTTTTGTCAGTACAATAACATAGATATTGATGTAAAATCTGATGTGGTTTTAGTTATCATCAAGAAAATATGGAAAATGATAAATATTAACCCTAAAATTAAACTCTTATGAGAAATTTTCATATTTATCATTATATTTGTAAAAAAAAAAATCTTTACCAGCAGCAGGCATTAAAAATGAACAAAAAATTTAAGAAAACAAGGGTGGTTATTTGTTCTACAACTGTAGTGCATTATGCACCATCTACTATAAAGGCAAGGTAAATGTATTTGTACATTTTAGGACAAGACAAGTCAAGGTGCTTTACATAAAACATACCTTGTCTCGTCATCTGAACCCACTTTATCCTCACTAGGGTCAAGGGGGTCACTGGGGGCCTAATCCAGCTACAATGGGTGAAGGTGGGGTACACCCTGTATGAGTCTCCAGTTCATCTCAGGGCTGAACATATATAAACAAACAATCACTCTCACATTCACACCTATGGACAATTTAGATTAATCAATTAACCTATCAGTGCATGTGTTTGGTTGGTGGGAGGAAACTGGAGTACCTGGAGAAAACCCACGCAGACACGAGGAGAACATGCAAACTCCACACAGAAAGGTCTGGTGTGGGAATTGAACCAGCATCCTTCCTGCTGTGAGGCATGAGTGCTAACCACTGCACCACCGTGCCGCCCTTCTTTGAATCCTTTGGATTAATTTTGATTAATCATGATTAAGTATTCATTTATAATCTGTCTTAAGTGTGTTTGATTTTGAATGAGCAAACAGGCTCAAGAAAGAAGCGAATATATCTGCACTTAACATGCCCCAACTGGGTGTCGCACCAAGCTTGGTGTTAGCAGAATCCCTGACTAACATATGTTTCGTGTTAATGCAGTATTTTAGCTGTAAGTGCTTCAGTGACAAGAAAATTCTCTAAAAACACTTTATGTTGGTCGAATGTTCTGTCTAAATTTTTTTTTGGCTCAGATTTTCCACAAAATACATAAAAATACACAAAGAAACACACAAAAAGGAGATATCTATTTTTTGTTTTGTTTTTACAAAACATGCCAGAATTCACAAAACATTTAACTAACACAAAAAACCAAGGAAAAATCCAAAACACATTCAAAAACTCTTCTAAAATACAGACAAAAATGTAATTAAAATGTTTATTCCACGCCAAGAGTTTCAACAAAACACCTTGAAACAAAACATTTCCATTTAATTACATTAATCAGATTAATCACAATCGTTATGACAATATTCAATAGTCAAATGGGAGAAAACAAATAAACCAAGCTATTATGAATCCATTAGTAGCATAACTGTGAACATTTCCAAGTGTATGTATCATATTTAGACTAACCTTAAAGGATCAGTTTGTAATATTTCCATGTTCTTGTTTTCTGATGTGACATTTGTGTTTGTGTCTGCTCTGAGCTGTAGGTTTAACCCTTTAACCCCTGATGTGTCAGCGATGACGCATTCTGAAAGGATGGTTTAGTTTCAATATTCAGAAAAAAAAATCACATTTTGTTTTATTGTGATTTTACTTAGTTTTGTTCATGGATTTCATATATGGAAATAAACAGGTGTCAAAAAGCACCTAATTTAGAAAAAAGCCAAAACTAAAACTATCGGAACCAAATTACAATTTTATTTATTTATACTTCATTTTAGTTTGTTTTAACTAAGTTAAGTTAAGTTATTTTGTAAATATTTAGAAGGTTTTTTTTTTTTTTTTTTTTTACCTTATTTTGTTTTGTATTTCTACATTTAATATTGTATTTTAATATTTTTCTTCACTTTTGTGCCATTTGTGTCTTATTTTGTTCATGTTACTTATTAATTTGTTGGTTTATTACATATTTTTGGCTTTTATTGTCCATTTTGTTAGTTATTTTATTAATTCTGACTAGAACTGTTAAAGTCTCAGGAGTAAAAGGGTTACGTGGAAGAAAACCTACAATATTTACTTTAATAGGTATCTTTATTTCAGGGTAGGACCTTCTTAATACTGATTCTCTGTCTCTTCACAGGAGGCAGAGGTGACAGGAACATACCACCTCGATTCCTGAGAGGCAGAGCACCACTGGCTCCCACTGAAACTCCCAAACTGTGAGAACAGTCTCTCCTGGAAACACTCTAATATTTACATTACAGCAGTATAACTGTGTCACATGTCACTTGATCTCTTATTACAATCTCCATGTCACCGTCTGTCCTCACTCTCACCTCACTTTGGGGGAATATGCTCTCTTCTTCCTTTCTGTAGGTTAACTGACAGTTGTCATCACCTTTGAGATCCTGTACCAAAGCAGTTATCTCTCAGCATATTCAATTACACGTTAATAGGGAGCCTAAGTGACGCGATTCTATTCGATTTCCGGGCCATTGTGCCTAAGTGCCATAAAAAAATGAACGCGAGTCAATGGAGGGATAAAAGTAATTTTCTGGTCCCGTTAGAAATGTGCTACGGTTTTCACATATGATGTCTGTGAATTTTAAAGATACATTTTCACATTGAGAAAGCACTCACTTTGGACAGGCATCAAAAGTTACGTTAGGTTTTATGTGAGAGTAAGTAATGGACTACAACGTTCGTCTCACAAATGTTACGTCACTACCAAGCAGCTAACTGCCGCCAATGAAAATGCCTCACCTGATCAGTTTAATCCACCTTCTCCTCGTTTTCTCGTCAGCCGGGAAGCGGTAGAGGGAACATGTGGAAATGGTGTTGTGATTACACAGGGGCACAAAGCACACATTTTTCAAATGAAAAATAGAAAAGGCGGTATACGGTTTTGAAAAGTTTGCAGGGAAAGATCCTGCTGTGACGTCAGCTATGCGACGTTTGATATGTAGTCCAAACAGAGTCCAAATAATTACATATTTTTACACGCTAATAAATCACAAAACACGTATCAAAGAAACTCTAAACGCATATCATTGGTTATGAATTTAATTAAAGTACAGCAAATGTGTGATTCAGGGCATAAAGTAAAGTGGACTAGAAAATAATTATTTTCTCCTCTCATTTTAAATTTTTCCCGAACTTGGACCCAGTGGACCGACCGGAAGGGGCGGAGACTTAGGCTCCCTATGACATTACATTTGAGATTTAAAGCAATTAAAAAAATATTTGCAGTTTAAATTAAACTGAAACACTTCAAGTGGATATTAATATGAAGTAGGAATGGGCGGTATGCAAGGTATCATACCTTATGAGTTTTTTTTTCATGGTAGAGATTTTTGCTATACCGTTCTACCGCCCACCCTGTAGATGGCAGTAATGCAAAGTTTCGAACGTCCGCCTACTCCCCCTAAGAGGCAGCTAGCGCCATAGTTTGAACTGCTGTGGTAGCAAAATAATTTCGTTTAAATAAGCTGCAAATATAAAATCTATAGTTTATGTAGTGTACTGTTGGTTGTAATGGTATGTGGTGTCAACATATTTCGATTCAGGACTCTACAATTTAATTTACACTGTGTCTGAAAAGCGAGCTAACAAGCTAACAGCCACAGTCATGACAACCATAGTTTATGACAACAAAAAAGTGTGCTAAACGCTAACACTGCCTTAAATTTAACACACTGCACCAGCCTTAATAACTGTACATTACTATATCCAGTTGAGTTACTATTAGTCACGGTTTCTGGCTGGTGTTAGCAGCTAAAATGAGTGTTCAGAGTTCAAAACAATTTCGTTATCAATTTCGCTAACGTTAACATGCTAAGTGCTTCTACAGTGATTGCTACCATTGAGGTGTGTTGTGCTATGAATATGAAGAAAGTCTGCACAAATATGAACGACTGCACTTGGAGCTAAGAAACTGTTCTGCTGTCATTTATAGTTTATTTATTATTTATCTATAGTAGACTACAAAAATACTATGCTGTGATATATACTGTCAGTGGCTTAAATTATACGGGGATATACATTTTTGGTCATACCGCCCATTCCTAATATGAAATTTCTCCTCACTGATAGATTTGTATAAACTACATTGTAAATAGTACTGAAGATGGAAACAGGTGTCACATTGTAATGAAGCACAGTAAAGGTTATTATACATCATGAAAAACTGGTGAGATGTAACAGAAATGGATGGATTTGGTGTTCATCTCAGTCATATTCATTGTAGGAACTTTGGCTGTTTGGTTCCTGGTTTTACTCTATTTCATGTCTTTTTTTCATGACAATTCACTTTGTACATATGGGTGAACTAATTAAAAATATCAATATTGATCAATATAAACTGTTGGGGGAGTACTGCTGCAAATGCTTTGATAGAATGCATAATGCTTAAATCTCCAAACCTTTCTTACAATCCTCCCCAATCTGTTGTTGTGCATGTTGACTTTGAATGCATCAGTGTCCGTGAAATGTATCATGTTTCGTACCAGTATTTTTTTCTGGAGGATGGCCTATAACTACATTTCTTTTGGTTGTTTGGATGCCTGTGCACCATTTGTTATACTAAGAGTGGTTGATGCATACCTGTATACTGTGAACTGTGCTATTTGTTTGTTCACTGCTAAAACCGGAGTGATGGGACTAAACTGAAGTAGATGTGTTGTTGATAAATATTTTCATGGGGCCAAATTTTCTCCATAAAGCTGTTTGTGTGTACTGAAAATGAAGTTGGGTGTTGATGTGATTGTCTATTTAATGTCATTTTACTCAAGCCAATGAAGTCTTTCATTACAAACTTAATATTACAGATTTTTCAAAGTATAAAAGGGTTCATTGATTATTTTCAGTATTTGACACAAAACTGCACTCAGTAATCACACAAAGAACATTGAAGTACAATAATTACTATTGTTTATTGCTAAAACAGCTTTCAAGACAATATTAAAGAAATGGAATATATTTAATAAATTAAGAGGAGAGTGATACGAGACCAGAGACAAACGGGACCCACATGCAAGACTCTCAAACCAAAACACCTTTTTAAACAGCTTTATTTAGATACCAAGAGTGATGTACTGGGGAAGCTGCATCGAAAGATGTCATCAGGAGAAAGTTAATTGATGCAGCAACTAGGGAACAGGGCAGAGATGGGGTCAGTGTACAGATCAGGGTCAGAACCAGTAATCCAGCCAAAGCAAAGGGAAAATCCAATAAATGTTAAATGCGAAGGTCATAACATGTATCGTGATTCCAAAAAGGCGCCGACAAGGGGGAGGCAAACTCAATGTCAGGTGTAGGTTCCAGGTCCGGTAACGAGAGGCAGATTCCAAAATACTAAACAGATAAGGGGGAGGGGCTTCAGAAGCCAGATGGACCCAAAAGTAAGACTCAGGAACAGAACAACGTCTTTACAGGTTTTATTATTAAAAAAAACAGTATTTCTTAGAAGCCTGGGTTGCAGAACTGTCAGGTGACATATGGTCAGGACAGCAACTGAGGGGTAAGGCAAAAGGGTGGTCACAAAACGGGCGAGAGACAAAGCCAGAAATCCACAAAAAGAGGATAATCCAAAATTCTTTACCCGTGTCCAGGTGTGGGTCAAAACCGGGGTCAGAATCCAAAACCGGTCCAGTGAGGGTGAGGCAATCTCTTTATCCAGGCACAGGTTCTGGTCAAAACCAGGGTAAGAATCCAAAACCGGTCCAATGAGGGTGAGGCAATCTCTTTATCCAGGCACAGGTTCTGGTCAAAGATGGCAACAATGAGACAAAAAAACAGACGGGATAGACAGCAACCAGAATCCCAAATCAAGTCATACACAGTGAGGACAAGACCAGAATCAAAACTGCTTATTCGCTTCATAAAGAAAGACAAACTCACACCAGATAAAGACACAGGTGTATATATAAGACCCAAAACAGCTGAGCCACATGAGGTCAAATTAAGGGGTGGGACAACACCAGTGACAGGAAGTAAAACGAGACACAGTGAACATGACAAAATAAAAGCCCAGACACTAACAATGACATAATCTAACAAGACCAAACACTAAGTACCAAAACAGATTAAAAAAAAGGTTGACCAAGACGTGAAACAGACCGCTCATTTGATGTGCCAGGACAAACAAATTCACCTTAAATAGGGTACTAAAACAGGTGATACACATCAGGTAAAATTAAAAAGAGATGTGACAAACACCTGTGCCAGGAAGCCACATATCAAAATAAAAGCCCAGACACTCACAATGACAGAAATAACAGAAAGACCGACAGAAAACCACAAAACAAGACAATAAAACTCCAGAATGTTACAGAGAGAATATATAGTAAAAGCATAGCCATTATCCTGCAAAAACATCTGAGGTTGGAAGTAAAAAGAGGCAAAAAGTGACAAGACAATAAGGTAGCATGTTATGTTTAGACAGATTTATTTAGACTTTATTGATCCCTTACAGGAAATGCCTTGGTTACATCAGCGGAAGAGTTGCAGTAACAGACTGCCTACCACAGGCACCAAACAAGATTCTATGGAACACAGAACAGAATGAAAGCACATACCATGAAATATACTCAGACAACAGACTGTATATTATAGACACAGTACATGTGGAAAAGTGTGATGGGACTTTTTTGAAGTGATTCTGGGTCGGAAAACATATAGAAAGAGGCAGACATATTGGATGTTGACAGGATGAGCAGATTTCTGTATGTAATGCTAAGTCAATGAAAGAGTTTGAGTGTGTAAAATGTAAATACAGAACGTCCTTATGAGTCCTTCCTCCTGTGTTTTGACCTTGAGGGACTGCAATGGAGCAGATAGAGGAACCTTGAAGACAGCTGCAAACTGAGCTCCAGGAGAAAAGACTACTAGAATAATGAATGTTTTATTAATCCATTAATCTGAATCTGAATTTTTCATTTCCACCAGCATTACATACATTTGTGATATATTTAATTAAGAATCATCATTAAGTCACTGAAATATGCCAAGTATTGTTCCTTTGTCTAAACCCATATGCTCCTTTTGCACATGCTCTGTTCTGACGTGATGTTTCAGCAGAAAAACATCCAGGACATTACATATTGAAACTGTCAATTTAATTTAGTTTTTCTATTATTATTATTATAAACCAACAAAAAAAATAATTTGCATCTGTTTGTCTGATGCAGTCACATCTTTTGAAACAAAAAAATATTTTTCTGCAAATATTTCATGATAATATATTTTAAGGGTGTGAGAAAACTTTTTCCATTACTGTGTAAGTTTTATGTTTTCACTCTGTATATTATTTCCCACACACATTAACAAGGACAAATGTAGTGACTGCTTAAGATTAATAAGTCAAATCCACTGTTATCTGTCACAACAAATAGATAAAGAATAAAATATTTCCAAAACAGAGCCATGTTGCTGTGGTCTTTGTTGGGGAACACATTTCTATTTTGAATACAGAACAAGGAAAGGTACTCCTACTGTTTACAGAGTCTGTAGCACAAATCAACAGACCTAGGATCTGTTTCTGTTAAAAGTCACAACCACATTAAGTGTTCTCATCAAAGCCTGGGAGGAAAACGGACAACAAACTGAGTAAAGGTGTGAGCTTATATTCTGATTAATATCATGTGACATGTGTGTATGGGACTATAAATATCTAACAAGTGTATATTCAGTTCAGTTATGCCATGTAATGCTTTGTCCTCCAAGACAATTTCAGTCTTTTAGGTGCGACTGTGGAGCTGTTAAACTGCCACAAAGTTAACAAAATGAAAGCAGAACACTGCATTTTGTAGCGCTTCCTTTAAAATGTACAAAATCAATAACTCTAGGACTTTAGTACTTTGTCTCTGCTTTAAGATTTGACTAAATATCACCAGAAAAATAAAAGCTAAGGGGTTTAGATGGCTTGCTTTACTATTTCCTAACAGACATGCTCATATAGGGTTTTTTTCTGTCTTATCCTTTTTTAACCATTCATCAAAGCACAGTACACAAAGAAATTGCAATTTTTTTGAGGAGTGCCAACCCCGCATCCACTGAAAAGTTAAAGCCCATTAATTGTTTTTAACTTGTTTTGCTCAACTATTCTAAATATAACCTGCATAACTTGAGTAGAACAACTTTACCACAGTGATTTAACCCATCATTATGATACTAGAAGCTTTACTACTCTAGCGTCTTAATCTTGGTTTGTGATACAATCTCCTGGGATCAGAACAGAATGGTACTCACAGGTGCTGTGTGCTGTTGCTAGGTAGACTTCAGGGAAGCTGGCCAATCAGAATAAAGCCTGACTGACAGGCCGGTATGAAGAAGATAAAAGTAGGCTGAAGTGTAAATCATGAAAAATTATTCTTGTTCAATCCCAGAAGAAACTGTAAATGTGGATGTGGAAATATGCACCTCTAACTAAAGTGGGAAAAAATGCTGTAAATAGGAAAAGATGTTTATTGAGACAGACAGATGACAAATTAAAGACCTCCATCCATAAGATATGAGAGCTGAGTGAAGGGTTTGATGAAAATGACATGGATCATATGCTGTGGCCTGCAAAGTCACCACATCTCAATCAAACTGAAAACATATGGGAGGTTTTGGACAGATGTGTTCAACACCTCCATCATCAAAACCTCCAGTGGATTCTACAGACATGTGCAACCAATGTCAATGTTCTGAAGGTACATAGTGGAAGAGCATCTTCCACCATGTACCTTCAGTCTTCATGAACAGTCTTCATGTTGGTTTTTCCTTCAATTTGTCACCGATCTGCATTTCTTCAGAACGTACTACAAACTTGCACAAAGTCATGTGACCATGGAGCTCCTCGATGGATGTCAATGTTGTTCACACAGATTGGCTCCTCTCGTCTGGAAAAAAATGAACATTTATGTTTCAATTAAATTCAGTTTAGCAAAATATCACAGTAATAAAAAATCAGATGAGTCAGATCCTTATATTAAGAGATTAGGAAATGTCTCTTATAGGAACAGGCTGAGCAGATAATCTATAGAATCATTTGATTATATTGCATGTAGATGCAGGGAAAGGGCACTCAGAGAGTGCAGACCCCACCAACGCAGATAACATGCTTGTTTTTATATATTTTAAGTCAAATGTAGGGGAAAAACATGCAAAATGCAAATAAATGATGATGAAGCATTTAGAAAATGGAGTTAAAATACATTCATTACATTTCATTACTATGAAAGCTCCACTCATCTACAATACAATAATTCAAGAAGTTACAGATGAAATATCAGTTTGTCCATTATCATAGAGCCAGTTAGTGCCCTCATTATCTCATGTTTAGACAGGTAACTTGTCACATCACGAAAAGTACTACAGCAATCACAAAGCAAATAGGTCAGGCCTACTGTTCAAAGCAGCACAGTGCAAAGGGTGCCAGTAGGTAAAATCTGACATTGATATAAATCTGCCACTGGGACGATGTTCGGAGTGCAGAATTCAGACTACAGTACTCAATACACTAAACTGACAGAACTGAGAAGTAGCACAGCACACTGACACATCTAACATGTAGCTCCGCCCACCTTCTCCAACCTCAATGTCACTGACTGCCCAGAGCAAACAACACTATAGAATATATAAAGCATTTAGAACAATAACTAATATTGTGTACTATATATTATCACTAATTTGTTGTTTCTTCCATCAATTGTCACAATACTGTGGCAATAAAATGCAAAAAAGAATGGTCTGAAGTATACTCCATATAACACCACAGAAAAACAAAACAAAAACAAGAAGTTTATGGAATTAGCTCCAGTACAAATGCTAATGATTAGCCTGGCAATAAACAAATTGATATTTCGTGCCACAGTACTGTGACAGTAGCCATTGCCACAAAATAAACATTTAGGTATAAATTAAATGCACTTTAACAAAATATCACAGAAACAAAAATTCAGACCAGTCACATCCTTTTATTGTGAAATGAATAGACTCAGCAGATAAACTACAGCCACCTGATCATATCGTATAAAGACAAAGAGAGTCATTCATTCATTATCTGAACCCGCTTTATCCTCACTAGGGTCGCGGGGGTCACTGGGGGCCTAATCCAGCTACCATGGGCGAAGGCGGGGTACACCCTGTATGAGATGCCAGTTCATTGCAGGGCTAAACATATATAGATAAACAATCACTCTCACATTCACACCTATGGCCAATTTTAGATTAACCAATTAACCTATCAGTGCATGTCTTTGGATGGTGGGAGGAAACCGGAGTGCCCGGCGAAAACCCACGCGGACACGGGGAGGACATGCAAACTCCACACAGAAAGGTCTGCTGTGGGATTCGAACCAGGGTCCTTCTTGCTGTGAGGCACGAGTGCTAACCACTGCACCACCGTGCCGCCCTGACAAAGAGAGTATAGTTTACTATTAATTATTACAATTATTAGGACTTAGATGGCATTAAGTAGTTTCTCTATTTTTTTATTTCTTAAATACCACAAACATTTGATGTGATTGCATTTATTTATCGATTAGTTTAATTCAATCAATGCCTATGTGAGTCAAGTTCTTTTGCGATTTTAAAACTTCAGTTTATTAGTGTCTTTTACCAGACACAATACTGACACGTTTACCTGTAATGCTACAGCAACATCTGCTAAAAACAAACAAAAAAAGTCAAAATAAGCCTTAAAAACCTATTAAATGTAGGTTTATGATGCCTACACAATAAGCCATTTAAACACAGTATATATGGTATAAATCATATCTGTATTACCAAGCACTGGTGAAAACCGCTGAAAATTTTTAGCTTTCTAAACTGTGCAAAACAAACCTGGTGCTGATCTGTACACTGATGTAACAGTGCACACAGCCTTTCTAGTCAAAATGAGAGGAAGGAAATCTGAACACCAGCTTGACTATCCTCTTGTTTGTTGATCATTACGACAAACTGAAGTGTTAACATGATGCAAACGTGAAATAAAACAAAACAAAACAATCAGTAGGAGTCATGACGTTCAATGTGCAAATAATAGACTTTAAAGGACAGGTTTTATTCATGTATTATGGTATTTTATGTGTCTTTACACGCGTTTGTGTTGTTTCATTGAGGATGACTGACGATAGATTTTCAGACTGATGTAACATGATAGTTTGGAGCAGGAAAAAGCCACCAGCTGATCGATAAGCTGTTAACATCCACCCCTCCTCCCGTAAATATTGACACTGAAAATAAATTATGCATGTCTGAAATAACCTCTCTTTTAATTAGAGGTCAGAAAACTGTTTCTCTGAGCATCTAAGTCAAAAAGCTTATTTGTACCCTTTGAGCTACATGCTTGTCCTACAGTACTTTTATGATAGAAGCCTAACGTCAGGCATCAGCCACTAACATCTGCTGATACATTATATTGGCACTGACCTATTTCTATTGATTTGTGTTTGTTTAGTGCTTTTCTTTCTGACACAGAGACAGGGTACACGTTGGGGACAAGGCGTCCCAAAATTGTGCTGTGTAGTGACACTGAAATTGAAGAGGTATTGGTTCAGCAGGATGCTCATCACATCTTTATCATGAAGAACTACATTGGACTATAAAGTTTACAATACCAACAGACCAATACCAATCCATCAAAAGAATGTTTAAAACCATTATTCAAGTCAACAAATACAACCTGTGTGCAGCTGAATATCCCTTAACCATCACATACCTAAAATAGTCTTGTAATTTAAAATGTTTACTGACTTCTAAATCACTAATCCTATTAATATATTGAAATATTTTTTTTAATCTTTTCATTATCATTATCAGAGCATTAAAATTGTAATTTTCTGCAACATTAGCACATAAGCACAGAGTGCTACTTTTGTGGTAGTTCCCAAATGACTCTAACATTTCTTAATTTATTTATCACCAATTATTATAGTTTCTATTCTGTGTTTTGTGTTTTTAAGTGTACAGCAGACATTTGCTGATATTTAATTCACTGATCAAGTAGATGTTCATCAAAACGCTGACTAAAGTTGAGGGTTGTTATAACAAAAACAGAGAAAATGGGAAAAAGTGACTTTTTTAGCAAATATATCGATAACTGAATGTAAAAATAAGTGTTTCCATCCACTGTCATTGACCCAACACCAAGGGTTTTTATTTATGAATCAATGTTGTAGAAGATGGTAACGATGGAGCCTCTGAACGTTCAAATGGGTCATATCTGATGAAAAGATGACAAATTGCATTTTACACAAATCATTTCTATGTATTGATAGGAGTAACAGGTATTATATTAAACAATTTACATCAGGAGTTGGTTATCCCCAGTGGGGATAATAAGTTTAATGTGTAGTTTAACAAATGCCAGTGGCTGTAGATGCTTGTTGTTTTCCTTCTAGATAATGGTATATATTGAGGAAAAAGTCACTTTTGTCACTATCTCCATAATCAGTAACTCAATTGTACCTGGAAAATACCCGGTTTTCACTTTTAAACAAATGTGGAGAATATACAATAATGGTAATAAATCACTGAGAAAAGGCAGTGAAAAATACACTGGGAAGCTTCTACCAAATCATTGAGAACCCAATAGCATGTTTCCAAAAAGCAGACTGGGACGGTTTGGTACAGTTCAGATCATCTTGGTATAGTGTGTCCCCTTGAGCTTGTGTTTCCACTGCCTACACTACCCTTACAATGTAGGTGGAGTAAATGCTGCCACGGCACCTATGTAGCCTCATGATGTCATCCAGCTCCTTCTGGACTTCGTCCTCTCTGACGATACAACGGAACATCTGCACCTCCAACTGCGGGTCGACATGATGCACAAAAGCTTTTTTTTTCCTCCCTCATTGTCCAATGAAGATTTAACCGCTGTGTTGTTGTTTGTGCTTTTGTCCTTCTATTACGTGGAAATGACAATTCTGTTGACCAATCAATAGGATGCAGTCTGTTTAGCTCCGCCCACATGGATTGCATTGGAGCGTTTGGCACCCCAAAGGAAGGGTAACAAAAAAGTGGGACAATTTGGATTGGTTATTTTGGTACCCTTTGTGGTGGAAATGCAAAAAAATGCGTACCAAACCAAACCAAACCGTCCCAATCTGCTTGGTGGAAACACGCCATTGAAATGACAAACTGGTTTCAGCTTCTTACTCCTTGTGTAATAAATCTCCTTATGTGGAGCTTCAGCAGAAACAGACCAGCAAGATGTTTAGTTTGCCAAACCTGTTAAAATGACCTACAGTATAGAAAGGATAAACAGTATCAACACCAGGGGCCCATGTGGGGGTGTGATCAGTGCATGTGACAGACCTGGGAATCGCAGACACACAGACTGATCTGACGTGGATGTCTCCTTGTCTGTAGAAACGGGCTCCTGTGTTCTTCAGCTTAATGGAACCGATCTCACACAGAGCGACGGGATGAGTCAACACTTTCTTGTACACTGTTGTATCTGTCTGACTGCAGAGCACACACACGCACACACACACACACACACACACACACACACACACACACACACACACACACACAACATGTAAATGACAACACCACACAAGCTTACAGTATACAGACACAAACACTGAGGTAATCCACATTCATCACACAAGACACTTACTACCCTTTGTATATATTACAAAGATTTAATACATTTATTGCTTCCAAATACAACTGCCAGTAAATTGGAAACAACGTTCTGTTTTGCTTACTGTATTTGCTCTTTTAGTCCTATGTATTTACTTTTTCCAGTGTACAGAAGAACATCAAATATTAAAGGGGTGAATATACCCACAAAGAAGAAAAATAATCCAGATTATTTAGTGAAGAAGAGGTCTAAAATGTATGTACTACCAGCAAAATGTACATCTTTTGACAATGCATTTGCCAATGAATCAAAGTAGGTGTTTGAAGAGTTCATTTAGATTAAGCAGGAAAATAGTAATACTATGAATAATAAAATGTACTTGTAAGTGCATTTAAAAAACCCAAGGACACTTCACAGCAAAGGATAACAAAGCAAAAAATATAAATATATATAAAAGGAAAAGTGTTACAGTTAACACCATCTCCCTTTAACACAAATAGTCAGCACATATGCAGGTGCATGGTTGTCAGTGGAGAGCAAGGGAATAACAACTGGTAATTAAAGCTGTCACACAAATACAGTAGGTAAAATGTAGTGCAGCTGGTTTTTGACCTGTATTATAATCATGCTCTGAATATACTAGAATTTTTTTTTCTTTTCTTTTCTTTTCTTTTCTTTTCTTTTCTTTTCTTTTCTTTTCTTTTCTTTTCTTTTCTTTTCTTTTCAGGGACAGAATACACAAAGTGTCACAGTTAATATTTTAAACCATTCTTTCACTTAATAAATTGTTTAAATACGTTGTTTTTTCATTGTGTCCCATTCTCTTTAGGGGAAGTCATGACTGCATCAGCATCGTCCTGCACCTGCCTTCTCTCCATCCACATGTTTTGTTTGTATAATGGTGTAAGGATCTACCTATACAGGTTTTTTAATGGCCGATGCCAATTTCTTTCCATCACCTTAAGCTGATATTTGGGGCCAATATGGATAAAAAAAAAAAAAGACAAATATTCCAAAAACGAACAGTTAATTAACTTTAACAAATTAAAAAAAAAAACATTATATCTACTACCAGCTACTCTATTACCTCCTATATCATCAGCCTTTCATCACATCATAACATGAATAACGGGAAAATAACCGTTATGTCTGAAGCACATTTAGCAACTAATTGTTCAAGTGTCTGCTTATACAGTGTTATATCCACTTAAAATGTCAAAAAAACCTAAAGAACTTTATCCAATTATAAAATTCATAGTTTTCTTGAATATGTTGTAGTTTAAATTTTACAAATAAAATGAAGTTGACCAGACAAGACCAGAGTCAAAGCAAACTTCACTGTTTTCAGTTTTATTTGCTTTTTTTTTTTAATGACATTCTAACTTGTTTTGATTTGGGGTTTTAGAGTATTTACTGCTGAGGTGTAATGCCATAGTCCAGGGGTCTCCAACTCCGGTCCTCGAGAGCTACTGTCCTACATGTTTTTGATGTTTCCCTCTTCCAGCACACCTGACAGTCATTCTCAGTCTTCTGCAGAGCGTGATGAGAGGCTGATCATTTGAATCACATGTGCTGGAAGAGGGAAACATCTAAAACATGCAGGACAGTAGCTCTCGAGGACCGGAGTTGGAGACCCCTGCTGTAGTCCATAGTACACAGTAAATTTTGCAGTGTTAAATCAACACTTAGAGAGTTTATTTAACTTCTTCTAGAGTGTATTTTCTCCCATTTTCTCCAAATTAACACTGCAAAATTTACTGTGTATAAGGTCCATGCATTGTTAACATCACCTCACCTTATTTAACCCTGAACATACAAACACACATTTCCTCACATCATACATTTATTATACAGCATTGTTTCTGCACCTGGTGTGACTTTAACAGTAGCACATACAGTACCTGTTCTAAAAACAGAAACTGCCCACTCACCTCTTCTTGGTAAAAAAAAAAAAAAAAAAAAAAAAAGCATTACAGCAGGAGTTCTGAAGTGAGAACATGCGCTGATGTCTGTCATCAGATACCAAATAAAGGGACTGAGTTTTGCTCCACTTAAACCAAGAGGAACAAACTAAATATAGAAGATAACGATGTGAATAAGATGGATAACTCAATTAAAGTAGAATCCTCTTGTTTCTATCGTAGCAGAATGTTTATGCTGGTCTCAAAGATATTAATATGATGATAAAAAACACCCTTGACTACTGTGTCAAAAACTATTTCTGGAAAAATAATATTGTGGATTTTTGTTATGATGTTCCTCTATTGGTATCCTGCCAGAACTGTTTATTTATGTAATTACTGTTTTAACTTTTAAAGTAATTATTTCTCTAAACGTGGTCAATACAATGCATGCCCTTACACTCTGACATACCTCACTAAGCTGTGTTGTATTTTACAAGGTTCCTACAGCACAGGGAAAGTTCAATTCAAGACTTTAAGACTTTTTTTTAATACCATTTGAAATGAAATTTAAGACCAAGTCGATAATGAACCAAAATTGAAAAGGGGGGAAAAAAACACCACATGAATTACCTGGGGGCAGTTTTACTTAGCTGTTTATTATTTTAAATAAAACATGACGTTTTGGTCCAGTTGCTGCTACATTCATGAACCATTTGCATCAAGAAGCATAACTTTGACAATTTGAGTATATAACACACACACCAAACACACACTATAGTTAAAGGAATAATACACCCACAGAATGATCTGCCCTCATTTTCTACTCACCCTAAATTATTATTGTCATATAGACAGCCTAAATGTTACCAAATACTTTTTTTTATTTCAAACTAATATTAATTTTACTAATGTGTCCAAGACTTTTGAAAATTTGATTTAAGACATTTTAATACCAATTAAGCCTTTTTTTTTAGAACAATGAATTCAACGCCTTTTCAGACTTTTCAAGGATCTACGGTAACCCTGACTTTATGAATAATAATAATAATAATAAAAAAAAAACAAGTGGTGCCTCGCACAACAAACCCTGCCCCCTCACACACATTTTACTGGATAAGCTGTATCTCTTATAGCAAAAACACATTTTTGGTGACTGTGACCTTGACCTTTGACCTACATTCACCAAAATTTAATGGGATATATTCTGTTGTACATTTCCTGAAAATTTCATTGAAATTGGCCTAGTAGTTTTTGCATAAAGCTACTTACAAACGAACAAACAGACCGACAAACAAACCGACTCAAACACAAAAACCCTCTCCCCTTTGGAGGACGGGGTAATTAAACTGAACTGTGTGATCTCAGAGATGCAGTACTCACAGTCTTAGCCTCTGCTCTGTTTTCAGATTCTCCGTCATCAGTGTTACTTCTACTTCGGCACTCTTATCCAAAGGAGAAACCTCCAGCTCCAGCAGGATGTGATGAGCTGAGCAAAGAACAAATGTTATTTTGTCACACTGAAAAATTCATCTTGGTGTCTGGATTGTTTGCATAAACTTAGAATGGAAACCCCAACCTCCAACAATGAACTCAATGACACAAGTCTGGAGATGATATATTATTATATTATATTATATTATTATTATTATTATATTATATCTATATTCAACAGAAAAAAAATGATTAAAACTTTTAAAACTTGTTTAAAGCTTATAAGCTTAAAATGATTTTGATCCTCTGTTTATTCATATTTATACATATTAGTAATCACTTTTGACCAGGCACAGTGATTACATACTGTGTCCTAGTTACAGTTTATCCATTAAATCTTGTTCCAATCATTTCATAAGAAGTAAAAACAGATGAAACTAACAATGAATACAACAACACCTGTCTGAAAAAAACCTAATCAACCACACTGGCACATTTTGTTATAGTGTGACTTTCTTTAAAATGTAATTAATCAAAATCTGAATGTTATAACGGTTGTCCTTAAACTTTCAAAATCTTGTTTTCAGACACATTCCTTTTTATGATGTTTATACACATCAGTAATCACCTTTGACGGATACAATGATTACATACTGAGAATACATTTAAAATGAAAATCAAATGGTTAATATCATTTCATGAGAAGAATTAAAACCACTTTATTCCAGTTTAGTGAGTGTACAGTGTTTTATTGCTTCCACTATAATGGACCCTAGTTATGGCTCCTACAGTGTCACATGTCTTAAAAGAATGTGTGTAAAAGTCAAATACATTTTACATGGTGCCGTAGTTTACAGACTTTGTGTTAACATTGAATAAAACTGTTAGTGGGTTCAGCTCTGTTTTCTATCTCTATTTCAATGAGCATCAAACTGTATGACGACTCAGTCTAATGATGATTTCTTGTCGAATTTTAGTCTTTTTTCCCTCCTTTCATTAGTTGATGAAAACTACATTTCTGACTGAACAATCTATGTATGATATTGCTCTATATCTGTACAGTGGTGGAAAAAAACTTTTTCGACACCCTTAAAATTTTACATAATCTCAAATATTACCATGAAATATTTGCAGAAAAATCTTTTTCACATTTCAAAACCATGTGGCTGCATCAGATAGATAGATAGACATTTATTGGTAATTAAAAACAAATAAAATTACTAAACTAGAAAAGCACTCAGAAAATGCAGATACCCCCCCCCAGATCACCATCAAAATTTAGTCGTTTGTTCCTTGCACCAGTATCAACATTTGCTGTAAATAAAATTTTTAATTACCTTACTAACAGACAGACAAACAGACACACCTCAATGAAAACATAACCTGTTTGGCAGAGGTAAGTAACAGTGTGGCATTCTTTGACTTGTCAGTAGAGAGCATGTGAGTTTGGAGAATTAAACAACACTGGGCAGTGTTAACTGACTTCACAATGGTTCTTTATACAATACATCACAAATGCAAACTTTTCCCCATCACTGTATTTGTAAATCTATCACTCCATTCCCTCATTTTCAGTGTTAAGGGGAATGTATTCCACATTTTCCACAATGTCTCTGAAATAAAAACACCATGACACTCACTGCAGAAAGGCGGCAATGAAGTTGTTAGAAGAAACAGAGTCTGCTCTTTGGGAATCGGTGACATGACTATCCCGCTGTTGTCTGATAACCCTGAAACACAAACACACACATGCAGTGAGTGAGGGTCACACTGTGATACTACAAAAGGCCTCCTTGTCCGTTAACAGTGTCACTGTATCAGCGTATGAAGGAGCTGAAATGATAAGAAGCTGCCAAAAGCTGCCGTGTGACGAAAGCAGAGCTACTGCATGAGTGTTCCAGGTGATACTGAGACTGAACAGGAGGAAACAAACAGCTACTTTTCTATTTTAAAGTCTGGGTTCCTTTGATATTACTCATCGTGTCTATCTCTCCACCCTTGGGCAAGAAATGTTATTGCTATTTTATTTTGTCTTTGTAACTTTTATTAAATCAGACAAGTCCTGGTCACAATGCTGAAAAGAATGGTTGTATACAGATCCAAATACAACACCTTGTTATTACACCCCCTCCTGAAGGAAGGGGTATTGTGTTTTTGGGTTAGTTTTATTTTTAACACTCTAGCAGCAAAACTATTGGTTGAATTCATACCAAATTAAGTTTATAGTTTGCCAGTGACCCAGACTAGACCACAGTTCAAAACATTTTTTTAAATGAATTTTTAAAATCTTTTTAACCCATTAATTTACAATAGTTGGAATTTTAAAAGATTGCAGCAGGAAAACTATTGGTTGAATCCATGCCAAATCTGGTTTGTAGATTACCAGTGACCCCAAATAGATGTAATTATATTTTGGGAAAAGTAGATCACAGTTATGAAAAATTTCACATGTCTGTAGCAGCAAAACTATTGGTTGAATTTGGACCAAGTTTGGTTTCTTGATTACCAGTGACCCCAAAGAGATGCCAGTACATTTTTATTTCCCATTGAACACCATTCATCAATTTTCTGATCTCAGACCCCATGAGCCTCCCAGAAGGGGCGGAGATGTAAGCTCCCAATATCGAGGCAATTGATATGTTGACATTTGCACATGCATAAACATAATAACATCAGCTGGATTAATGCCAAAATAAGATCCAATATGTGTGAGGGAGAGGGTTTGTTGTGCCTCATGCCACTTGTTTTTAGTGACTTTGTGTAGGGATGTGGTTCACTAATCACTGGTTTGACCTTTACACCACAACTAATCTATTGCATTACAGTTACTACACTCCATCTGAAATGTTAATATTACTGTTACAGCTTCACATCTGGTTCCTGTTCAGTGTCCAATGAGTGGCCAATGTACTGATAAGTTTAATTGTCTTTTTCAGCTGCATTAAGATTAAACGTATACTCCTGAATGGAAAAAAAAAAAGCAATTTCACAAAGACGCTTGTTTTTTTGACATTATCTAGTTCCCAGGACAGCAAAGCTACAAACATATGATGAGCTTAAATAACAGAATACAACATATGATTGTTAGCTCATGTGTAATTGAGCTAGGCACAGTAGCTCCTGGTCGTAGTTTGCAGTGTGTAGAATTGTCATGCCTTCTCAGTTCGTGATGAATTATAAGCAGATGGTTAATTTGCATGTTCATATGTGCATTTTACTGATAAATAAAGGTTCTTCTGTGTCTTCTGAATGTGATACATTGCACTGGATTAACCTATATGATCCTAACAGAATGTTTCAACTGTCAATACCTTACACGTGGACGTACTGACTTGACCAAATGGTACCTAAAATCTAGGGATGACATTTTAACTACTTTCATAATTCCAATTACTTGAAATAAACCAATTTAAATGGATTGTTCCTGATGTCATTACTAACATGTACCTTCCTCCTACATAAGAAATGTAGTGGCATATAATCCACTGACGAGGGAAGTTCTATTCATTTTTTAATATGGGAAATTTAAGATCACACAGACAGTTCTTTTGTATTACTTCCCTTTAAAAGGACCATCTCCTTTCTTTTTCCTGTCTGTCTGTCTGTCTGTCTGTCTGATTGTGTGTGTGTATGTGTTTGTATGACCTGCAGCAGCTGTGGAGTGCTGGAAGGGAAGTTTACTTAATCCTATCTGTTATACTCATCTGAATAATACCTTTATACACTGAACTTAATCTCTTGTCCTTAGAAGGTTGTTTTGGCCACAATTGATAAAAGCAAACTAACCAACATTTACACTAAACTGTAACACTTAAAATTTACATTTAAAGCATTTTTGTCAAACTTTATTTAACATACACAGCACTATAAGTAAATCAATTATGATATTGCTTTCATATTTATTCATTTATTTACATTGTCATTTTTTAAGTATTTCTGAATATGTATGGACAATGAAAGTCTCATAACATTTATAATGTTTATGTATTCATAAGGTGGAGGCTTTAAAACAAGCTATTTTAGGCTTTCTGCCCTTCCCTGCATCTTTACTGATTTATGTCTTTGATCAGTGTTATGTATTTGTAAAAATAATCAAATCATCAACAATTTTAAGGCAAATGTTACTTCAACATCTTAATGAAGTAAAAACATGAATTCCCCCACTTCAAAATAAATAAATACATTAATAACAAGAAAACTACTCAGAGTGCAAACCTCCGCCAAGGCAACCCCGCCCCCCTTTGAATGAAGAGAAGTCCACCAAGGAGGTATTCAATTCAAGTCTGTCTGTCTGTCAGCAGGATTATGCAAAAAGTTCTGAATAGAATTTGATACAATTTTCAGGATCTGTTAGGAGTGTCACAAGTAACAAATGATTACATGTTGGTGGTGATCTGGAAGAGATCCTGGATTCTGGATCACTTTGAAATTTTAAATGGAGAATAACTTTCAAAGTGATCCAGAAATCAGGATCTCTTCCAGATCAACACCAAAGTGTAATCATTTGTTCCTTGGGACACTCCTAACACATCCTGAAAATGTTATCCTATGTAATCCTGCTGAGAGACAGACAAAAAACAAAAAAAACAAACAGACTCGAATTTAATACCTCCTTGGTGGAGGTAATAATAACAAATGGTGGCAGGTACAGCAAACCCCACCCTCCTTGCACACATTTTACCAGGTGTGGCCCATCATTGCGAAAACATATTTTTGGTGACTGTGACCCTTGACCTACATTCACCAAAATTGAATGGGGTCTATTCTGGACCACCTCACAATTTTCCTGCAAATTTCATAGAAGTTGGTTCAATAGTTTTTGTGTAAAGTTACTGACAAACAAACAGACAAACTGATAATTTCCCTCTCCCCGCTCTGGGGGTGGGGTAACAAATATAAAGTCAATATAAATTCTTAAATAAAATATGTTTTGTTTTGACTAGTTTAATAATTCAGCTGTTGATAGAAGTCAGGTTTTTCAGGTCAATTTAATGTTAAGTTTAATTTAGCTTCAGATTAAATGATGCAGCATTAATCTGATTTGTAATAACACTTCTAAAGCTACTACATTTTATATGACAGACTATTTAACTGTACTGTGATTTGATATCTTTCACACTTTATATACCTTCAGCAGTCATACACAACTAGTACCTGTAGTAGAGTTTTTTAGTTGTTTTTTTTTACAGTATATTTCCTTTAGTGTGAATACAACTGTAAAGGTTATGATTTACTCTACATGCTGTATTACACTAAACTGATAGATATAATAGACAACATAAAGAAGACCATTAGAAAAATAAACCAAAAACAACCAGTAGAAAAGTAAAGCAGACCAATGAAAGGCTGTCAGGTGCAGGTGCATACAGGTGTGTTCTCACCTATGGTTGGACATCTCCCCTTGAAAATACTACAGTCCACACATTGACCCTGCAAGAAGTCCTCATAGCTGTCGCATGGGATCCCCGTCAAAGAACACGAGCCATTTAACGCGCTCATGTAGACGTGCAGTGCCCTCATGTGGTCACATATCACATAGCCATACACTGGAAAGGAGATGAAAACTGACAACAAACAAACACTAAAGCAGCAGATCGTAAGGACATTAGCACTGTCAACATGGTGCATGGATTAGCTTCTACAGTGTGGGAGGTTAAATATTTATATTGTCATTTTATCTTTCATAGGTTTTAGTTTTTATGCAGAGGACACAATGATCAAGAATAGAATCTTTAAATTAATCCAATTATTAAAATAATGACTTGTTAAGTGAGGTTAGCTTACTGGAGGCAAACCTGGAGCGAGCACAGCCAGTCTGGTCTTTCCCTCCATTCAAGAAGAAGTCCACATGACCCACTGGGATGGAGATCCCAAAATCTGAAGTAAAAGACATTATTATTCACCAGTTATGGGAATTACTTATGAATATGATAAGCCATTAGACCAGTGTTATTCAACACTGGGGTTGCAACCCCATGTGGGGTCATCTGGAATTAAAATGGAGTCACCTGAAATTCTATTAATTGATAAAAATAAGAAAGAAATTATTACTGAAACTATATATGATGAGTTGACAGAGACAAACTGACAAAGTGAGGCTGAAAGTGAAGCACTGTTGTACTGTTTATCTGTCATATGTTCACTGTGGTCAGTTTCAGATACTGCAAATACAATACACATATCCTGAACAAGGAAAATAAAATGCAGTAATATTCACCTGTTTTTTTTTGTTTTAGTTTTTTTTTTTTTTTTTACCTCCATCTATAATAATATAGATTAGCTATATAGACTAAATGTCGTCTAAAATTAACAATTATTTACAGTGTAGGATATAAAACTATTACATGATCAAACACAAATTAATTTTTGCAAAAAAAAAACAAAAAAAAAACCCAAGGCTGTTTAAAATTTTGGGATCACCAGAAATGTATGATGTTAAAATGGGGTCACAAGCCAAAAAAGGTTGGAAACCACTGCTATAAGCCATTAGACTAACTAGGAGTAAATATTCAAGAGCATCCCTACTCTCTAAACACATTATTCTGTCGCTCTTTATGATCTGATTTGGGAATATTTTTTTTGTCTTCCTCTCACTGAAAAGAGAAATGCAAATGTCACTTTTCTAGTGTCCTAAACAAAATTAATGAAAATAAGCTGCTCAACTAATGGCAAGAAAACAAGTTGTATTAATGAGGTTCTCCTTAGATACATTTAGATGCTGTGGCTTTTTCTTGCTACTATTCTTAGTAGTCCTAAGTAGTTCTTAGTAGTTCCTTATCTTGTAAGATAAAGTATATACTGTTATATATACAGTGGTACCTCTACTTATTAAAGACCAAGCTAACAAATGATCCAAGTCACAAAAAACCTTTACCTCAATTCTGCATCTCTGAATACGAAAAAAAAATTTAATTTACGAAACGAAACCCCAGAGACATAAATATGTACATTACTGTACTACTGTACGTAACTACGTAATATAAAAAGTTAAGGGATCCTACAACTTATGACGCATAGTGCAACACTTAAAACCTGCACTAGGTAATCAACTGAGAAAAGGCACATTCAATGAATTGTAAAACATCCTATTATTGTTCCACTTCATTATGTTCACATTAAGCTTTGATGCAACAGTTTGGTGTACATTACTTATGGATGTAACTCAGACATCTGCAGTCTCGTAAAGTTCACATACAAATGAAAAGTGTCTCACAATCTGAGTCTGTGTGGATGGCTTCAACAAACAGAGCATCAGATGGGTCTAGTCGGTCAAAAGTGTCTGCTCCTTTAAACATGGGTCCTGCAGGATCGAGACCTGGGAACAAAGATGAAAATATCGAAAATAAAAGTAGAAGTAAATATTATAGGAGTCCAAGTCATGCATGAATTTCCCAACACTAGATAATATTACTTCAGAAGGATGATTTGGTCTTCATTCCTCTTCATATATTGTTTTATATTGTATTCGTATTATCAATATTAATGGAAAATTAATACTGAAGGGGATTGAGACCAGGAAGTTCTGAACTTATGCAAAAGACCCTGGTGTACTGGAAGGTAGAGAACTGAGCTCAGTCATAACAGTGGACTTGGAGTCACCATGTTGTAGTCTTTACATCTGAAAGTAACCAAATAGGGTGAGAACCATTAAAAAACAACCTTTGGTGTCAAATAAAGTCAAAGTGATAAAAACTGTTTAACACCACTGGACAAATAAAAAGAATGGATCCTGAAATCACAGTATTTTTTCTACCACTGGTAAATTTAATTAAGAGGCTTTTGATGGTTGTTATATGGTGTTTTTTTTTGTAATAATTTGGTCATTTGTTGATCCACATTTCAGACTCAACTGACAGTTTGGACCTTTTTTGTATGATTCCAAACATACAGAACGAAGCACAGTTCAACTAACAAAGCTATAGTGTAAACTATCAGCTGACTCAGCACATGAAGATTGTAAGACGCACTATTATTTAGAGTTTCTGTGAAACAACTATGAGTTTTAATTTGAACAAAACTTGATGATACTATAATACAGATGTGTGTTTATACTTTATTCAGTGAGTGATAAAGTCTGATACAAAGACTTGATTTGTTGGTGGTTTTGATCATCCCAAATGTGATCTGGTACACCCCCCCCCCCACCCCTGCTGGTGACACTTTGTAATATACAAGATTATTCTTAAAACCTGGACTTTCAGGTTGTTTTGTTTTAATGGTGTCTTTCCATACATGCTATAACTACTGTTCATGACCCTGATGACTGAATATCATCATTTTATGAGAAAATAATGTGCTTTTCACACATCAGAACTGGCACATAACACAAAGTTAAAGCAATGGGCATAGGCCTTGCATTTTAGTGGGTTTTACCAACTGTGTTTGCAGTCAAAAGGTCATCATAGCTTTGAAAGCTGTTTTTTTTTATATATAAATAAAATTTTCATTCTTTAACAGAATTATTTTACACTAGTAAATATTATCAACTTTTGAATTAAATGAAAGATGTCTTTGTGTCCACATTCCAGGCAGCAGCCTCTGATTTGCACTTCCATTCACATTTGCGCAGACGTCCCCACTCAGACAAAAAGACCTGATATAAACAAGTGGACAGTGGTGCATTGTGTCAGATGGTGTTTTCAGGGACGGGGAGACTGTGTCTCTGCACAGAGCTTCAGAGTGGCTCTTATCAAAGCGCTGTTGAGCTTTGAAGAGACCCGCTAACATATCCAAGGTTACACTAAAAGACATTCAATGACAGAGCTTGCATATTGTTCATTGTTAACTAATTTTTACCAACAAAAAACACAGCACATGTCTGCACCCATTGTCTAGTAAAGAACTGTACGTGAATTGCTTGATGTAGCAGTGTAATTTTCTCTGGAAGTTAAAAGATATTCAGCTTCAAATGAGCAGATTAATTTCAGAGGAGTTTCTTGTTCTCATAGTTTGAAAAATCATAGTGTGGGCATTCAAAACAAGTCCTGTTTACAGTCCTGTCCATTTCATAGGTGACTACTTTTTTAATTTTTTTATTTTGTGATATAGCATTTAATTAATTGGTTGTAATCAGGATGTGAAGGAGATTTTAAGCAATATAATAAAAATGTTCCAGGAAAACATATTTGATCATTAAAGCTGTCAATCACATATTCAGCCCTCTTCCCAAAAGGAAAATATCTATTCTCTGTTGGCAAGTCAAGAGGAGGTGTAGAAGACGTGACTACTGGAATTACAGTCTGATGAGTAGTAATAATTGGGCACTCAAGCTACTGACACAGGTTATTATAAATTAGCCATGTTATCAGACCATTCTAATAAAAAGCAAATACTAAAAACACATCTAGTAGGTGTGTAGGTGGCCTCAACTCACCTGTGATTCTTCCAATCTTGCCCTCAAAAAGAGTCCCCACAAAACCAGCAACATGAGCTCCAAGACTGACCCCAATGAAGTGGAATGACTCCAGTTTACATCCCTGTTTCTGTTGGACAAAAAGGAAGGGAAAAACCAAAGTAAAATCCTGCATTTTAACCCCTAAAGACCTGAACAGCAGCTGGCGGACCAAGCTCCTGCTAATCTTACACGTTTTACCCTTCATCAGGCAAGTGACTATTTTGGTTATTTCTACATATGAAGAGTTCATTTGCAAAAAACAATACTTTACATTCCAGGTAATACTCATTGATTTGATATATTATTTATTCAATTTAGTGGACCTTACCAAATGAAATAAATAATATATCAAATCAATCAGTATTACCTGTTTTTGGAAATGAACTTTCCATATATTGCAAGACAGTGACAGCAACTGTTCAAGAGAGGACAGTGTCAACAATCTCAACTTCAATGTGGTCTACAGGGTCTGCATGAACAATGAGTAACAATGAGTTGGTAAGTACCACTAAGTAATGGTGCTAATGTAAGGTATGATGATCAAAGGGATCATGTGGATGTGGACAGGGGTCTGGATCAGAATATGTTGGTTTAATGTTGTAAAAGTGATGTTCTTTTCACATTTTGCTTATATTTATATATATATATATATATATATATATATATAATATATATATATATATATATATATATATATATATATATATATATATATATATATATATATGCTTGTTTGATTTCCTCCCTGCTGACCTTCACTGATTTAGAATTTCTACATAATTAAAAAAACTGAAAATGTTGACAAAAGTAATCCATTAAGTTCTCCAATAATACACTAAAGTTGAAATGTTTAATGTATTTCTATGAGTACCTTTTAAAGAGTTAATTACCTTCAGAACCACTAATCTTATCAATACAATTTAAATTATTTAAGTAAAATGCAGTTTCACCAGTTTAAACATTCAGAGGATCCATAATGAACCACTATTACTCATGTCATTTGATGAATAACAAAGGTTGTAAGCATTTACTTTTATGTTCAGCTACTGATTTAGGTTGCTGAAAAACTTACTTTTTCTTCAGTTTTCTTTTGTTCTGACATAATAACCTTGGAATTCACTTTGAGCATCTACATGGTGACTAAATGAAACACAAGACGAACATACAACATACAAAGGATAATATTATAAAAATATGATAAGTTACCTATGAAAAGTTAAATGTAGAGGAAAAAAAATACTTGAAAGTTACCACAAAAATAATTCTAGGTCCTTTAGGGTTTCATGCTGTTATGAGCTTTAAGTTCACTGCTTTTAATCATGTAAAGCCTGAACCATTTAATCATTGACAGAAAAGTTTGTTTCTTTCAAACTGGAGCCGTTATTGGTTCTAAACAACACCAATGATACATTCGGTTTCAATGCTCAAATATTTGTGAACAAACAAAAACATAATATAACACAAACATGTCGAACAAATTGCTAATTCCTTCTCAGAATTGTTGAAGTTCTGCCTCCTCTTCTTCATTAATGACAGTCTTGTAGTGTCACTATAAAGGCCTCTGGTGAATTAATTCCTCCTCCTGGTGGATTATCTGTGTATTGCATGTATCTAATTGTATACATCAGGTTTTTCAAGAAAAGAAATCACACTGATTATGTTGAGGACTCATGTATCAAATATGATACATCTGGCATTATATAGATAATATGTCACATTTGAGGTATTTAATCCATTTGAGCTCATGACATAGTAATATTTTTCAACTTTGATATAATCCATCTTGTAACAATTTTCATTTTCATTTTTTTTGCTGTAATTCTCACTTTTTCTGTCTGTAACATGTTCTAACTAATAGGTATTTAAGCTAAATCTGCCTCTAAAAGTAGAGTTAGACAATGAGTGGATGAACTACATGGTGTAACCTCCACAGGTGCTTTCTGTTCACATCAGCTGAACATCTGTAGCATCGTCCTCACCTGCAGCTGGTTGATGAGGACAGAGATCTGCACAGCCACCTCTTTGTAATTCTCCACCACCAGGTTATAGGCAAAGGATGCTCCGTAGACCCAGTCCACCACGATCACGTTCACATCCTGGACCCTGAGCAGAGCCTGGGCCAGCTTCTTCACCCAGGAAGGCTTACTGCCCATGGCCCTAGTAGGATGAGAGGAAGTTATTCTTTCTTTTACATGCGCAGCTACCTGCCTCCTGCTGTCAGATGCAGATTTAGATCATGAACCACAGGGACTAAAAAGGAATCTGAACTAAAATTTATATATTCAGTCACAGTTTCTTATGGAGCTCAGGCAACAAAACAGTCTTGTGAGGGAAAGAAATGTCTGGCTGGGAATCAAATCTGTGGATATATCCTTGTATTTGTTGTTTCCTTTTTTCCTTAAAACATTAGAAAACGTTCTGTTGACTCCACAAAAGACATTATGAGTTGAATTCAGAGATAATAAAGTGTTCCTACATGTGACAAAATGGTCATTTCTAAAACTGAATATTTTGGGATTTTGTTGTTATGGTGGAACAAAAATAATTCTAGTGAGTTTTTTTGTATTCTGCAACCAACAACCAGCAGGTTACCTAATAATGACACTACTAGACGGTTCTTATAGTATTTAACTGTGGTCTTACTTTGTTCAGAATCCTTTTTTCTTAATTATAACTTACATTTTTATGTTAGTAGTATTTTATGGAAAATCTTTGAGAGACTGAAAAATTCTATATCTTGAATTATCACTGAAATTGATAAAATTGAGAAATGTTATCATGAATAAAAACAATACATTGAACACTGATTATATGGTATGTGGACAATGAGAATAACAAATGACAATGGAGAGTGTAAAGGTAAAACTGATGCAGTTTGTTGAAAAAAACCATGTGTGTGTTTGATGATACATAAATAGTGTCATAAATGTTTTGGGGATGTTTACTGTGATGTGTTACTTGATGACCTTAAAAGGTATAAAAAAAAAAATCAAATTCACAGGTTTTCAAGTAGTCATAATTCCGAAGAGTGGTGATAATTACTATTGTTGACAGATAGGAAACTACACGAAGGCTCCAAAATGGCATCATGACCTTTGACCTTGAGTGATCTTGAAAAGTCAAACCCATAGTTTCATGTTTTGAGAGGGAGTTGTCCATTAAGAGCTAAAACATTTGTGAGGGGGCAGGGTTTGCTGTGCCTGGCAACACTTGTGAATATTTAGGGCCATGTTTCCCTGTGTAGCCTAAGTTTCCCAGTGAAGGGGTCGACCTCTGACCTGTACCCATGGATGATGACTTTGGTCGGTTTGGAGATGTCAAAGTCAGACGGTTGTTGTGTTTTGGTGAGAGAGTCCTGGCTGAAGTTACGTGCACAGTCCACATTTTTCCTGGTCAGTAACAGATACTGGACCTGCAGCTTGACTCTCTGCTGCCGATACTGCTGCCATGTTGTGTTGTTCAGGTCAGCGCAGTCGTCTTCTTTCTGAGTTTCCCCTTCACCTGCAGATTAAACAGATGATCTCACCTGAACATTGAACGCAATGCTCACATTAAATAACTTATGTCAAATGAAATGCTATAAAGCTGGATCAATGGTACACTAAGCCCATGTGAATATTCAACGCAAAACAGAAAAACAACAAATGTACTTAATTTTAATGCGTTTAGTTTATAAAGATTTTTATGGAAGGCATTTGGAAACATGAAAACATCTTAAATAGAGCCATATGTTTAAAGTAATGTGTATATGTCAATGCTATCATTTACATTAAGCTGTGAATAGGCTCAAATTAGTGTCCAAAGATGTTTGATCTTGTAATATCAACTATAGAGAAAAAATATAGATTGATTATACACATTGATTCTGGAAATTGTCCACCAGATTACGCTTTTTTGACAAATCTCTGTAAATATTTCATATTTATTTGGAAAATTAAAGAACTCTCTGAAAAATATCTAAATAACAATGAAAGGAGCTTGTAAAGTAAATAATAAATGAACAAATCTAAACTAAATCTCCCCAAATCAATGTATATTTTGAATGTTTTGACATTATTGACACCAACAAGCATACAAAAGCTGAAGCTTAACTGAAACCAAAAAAGTCATCGTATCTTTTAATACCATAACTTAAATACTCAAATAAGTCACTTTCACAGCTAAAGGGTTACAGTATTATTGCTTCTGAGTATAATTACACTATATTACTGTACCTGAAAAGACATTTTACACAAACTTCATCTTTTCACCATGTTTCTCCCTATTTTTCACAGGCATCTTTGGACACATTGCATTGCACCTTATTGAAATTATTTGCAGGACTTACCTAGCACCACTGAAGTGATGGAGATGAAAACACAGAGGAGGAGGACGGTGTGTTCCCAGTGCATTTCTGAACTGACTGACGGGTGACTGGAGAGCTTCTGTTGGGGCTTAACTGTTCTCAGATTTTCTGTTTCGCCCCAGATTGGCGGCTTGAGAAAATCCCAGCTCTTTATGGTGCAGTAACTCTGGAGAGACTATTCAGCCCTGAACAGTCAAACAGTGGACACAAAGCAAGTCTCCAGTCCCTCTGAAGTGGTCTCAAAAGGTCTGAGAAGAGGCAGTGTTTCTAAAGATTCTGAGTTTCCTACATGTTTTATGCAAAGCTCAAACCTGAATGTATTTCTGACAAACCCCGTCCGGTCATCACATTAGTTGGTTTTTCAGCCCCAGACTGTTCTGATTCTAAAGCTGGTTGTCTGTCTTTGCCTGGCGGTGAATCCATGACCTCATTGGTGTTCAATAGCTGTTTGTTTACAAAAGCTGGACTCTGGCCTGGTTGTGGATTGGTTTATGCATGGTACATCTATAAACTATGTGTATGTGGGATTGAGTGGGTTCACACTGTTGTGTCTGGGGCTGTTCAATACATAGTTAATTGCATTTTCCATTATTGCATAATAATACTTATGTAATACAACTCTGTCATCTCAACTCATCTGAGTATTAGTGATGTGTACCACCACGTGCATTAAGATATACAGTCAATTTAACACTTTACCATGAAACTAGATACAGTAGTGAAAAAATATTTTCGGACAACTTTAAAATTTCACACAATCTCTGAGCAAATGTTGTTTTTATGATGATAAATGATGGTAAAGTGGTATGTCATTAGTTTCCAGTGCATGAATAAATATTCTAAGACTGTTTTTATCCAGAAATATCATTTTATTTTTCAATGGATGGCATGTATTGTTAAATTACATTAACTTTTTTATTGTTAATGTTAAATTCACATTAACTTTATTAATTAATTCTCACTCTAATATCACAGAGAGAGAGAGAGAGAGAGAGAGAGAGAGAGAGAGAGAGAGAGAGAGAGAGAGAGAGAGAGAGAACAGATATATATTTTGTTTTTGACGTTCAGAAGTAATTACGGGACATTACAAAACAGGAGTGTTGACAGCTATGCCTCATGGCCCCTACATGCAAACATACGCCAGTGCCAAAAACAAACAAAGGGATTTACCAGTCCTGTTTGTATTTAACTGCCATTCCCACAACATGGCGAACGTGCCCACACTGGTGATACTTTGGTCACGTGCGAGAATTACTTCTGTGTCGTATTTACCTGAAAAAAAACAAGCGCCTCAGTGAACACAACTTAATTATAGCTTCTTTTATTTCCGTCGAGAACTCAAGGGGACTGCTCAGTTTCCCCTGAAGCCATAACAAAAAACCCGTGTTTCTTTTATTGTTCAGTATAGTGACTTTTAAACATTTGGGCCAAAGCCGAGCCAACAATAGCTAACCAAGGCTAATTAGCTTCACACGTTTAGGGCCAGGTGCTAACAGGGGCCCTAGCAAAAATGATGGGCCAACAGGAGTTAATATTTGGAAGCAAAATAAAGCGAAGATGGTTAAGTTTTACCTGTACCTTTATCACTGTCACAAAAAAGATGCAAGAAGATAGATGTCCAGTTTTGGTCAGATGAGGATGTCTGAGCTCTCCTCACTGTTCAGCAGAAAATAGACTAGGTTTGTAGAAAGTACTAACATTCTGTACTTAAGTAGAAGTACATCTACATGTGTAAAAAAATACTATGGTAAACGTAGAAGCACTGATTCAACTCTTCTACTTAAGTAAAAAAGTACAACTTCTCAATTGTAATAAAGTACAAAAGTAAAACAGTTTTTTGTCATGAATGCAATAATACTTCAGAAAGTAAAATCAGAAAAGTTTAAAAAGTATCTAAAATAATATACTACTAATATACTAAATAATATACTACTCATATATATATATATATATATATATATATATATATATATATATATATATATATATATATATATATATATATATATATATATATATATATATATATATATAAAATTTTAAGAGAAAAAGTCAAAAGATTAATTTATTGGGGTAGTGTTTTTTTTAACTTCATGTTTGCATTCATTTCCTCAGTATTCCTCCTTTTTCTTTTTATTTCTGTATTTATTTATGCATATGTTTCAGAAACTCCTTTTTATATCTGCATATATTTCTACTTTGGTTTGAAGGTTTGAAGCATAAAAAAGATTCAGTGTGAAGTGAGAAAAGGAAAACCATAAATAAAAAGGTTTTGGAGAAATAAATAGATGAATAAAAAGGATAAATGTGCACCTCTTCAATAATAATCATTTTGTTTTTTATTTAGCCATTTATTTCTCCAAACCTTTTCATTTTACAGACTGAAGTCGCATTGCAAAATGTATTGGATTTAGTATCATATATGAAACTGGACTGTCTTTGACAGGTGGGATACAGGTTAAAATGGCACCAAAAAGTCAGATTTAGGCCCTAGATAGTAAAAAAAAAAAAAGAGGAACAACAAAGGAAAAACCATATTGTTACAGATAAACTTGTAGATTTTCTTATACACATAGCATTGTAGATGTTGAATTATACTCCAGTTATGAGTCTATTCACTAACAGTAAATTCAGGTCACTCTGAGATGTTTTAAACTGCAATTTTTCTCAGACTTGCTTTGTGTTTTTAAGGGACATGATTACACAAAAATCTAATCCTTCTTAAGCAAAACAGGTCAAAGGGTTTGCTTGTAGTTGGAAGTATTTTTATGTGTCTCAGCGTTAATCTCAGTGTGGTTTACAGAGATTAGTGATAACTGTGAAAGTGTGTAAAAACTCACCGTTCAACTGGTACCTGGAAAGCTAAGACCAGGGTGAAGTAGATTTAAAAAAATAACAAAAATAAATACATTTAAAGAAGAATTAAAACATCATTTTAATATGTATTCATTGAATTAAGCATTTTCTGTCATTCATTACTTACCTTCTCAATTACTTATCCACTTTTAATCATAAACACAACAAATGTAATGTGAGTAATGAAAATGTATTTAGTTTACCAATTTCAATTATTGGGCATTACAATTTTATTTTGTTGTACTAAAACTGACAATGTTGGATTACTAAAAAAGTTTACTAAAGGAGCGCTACCTGGACTCAAAATAAAATATTAGAGGTGCTCTATTGGATAGGAGAGAACAGCATAAAACAAAGAAAAATTCCAAGGCACTCTCTTAAAAGAGTTACCTTACTCCCTGATGAAGGCCATTTGTGCCGAAACGCGTTGGGGTTTTTATATGTTTTTATATGATTTTATAGGTTTTGTTAACCAAGCCAGTTTAATAAAGGCTTTTTATCTTTCACTTTTAAGAGAGTGCCTTGGAATTTTTCTTTGTTTTAATGTTGGATTATTATTTGACTAAAAAGTATGTTTATCTCTTAAAGAAAATTAAAAAAATAAATTATTATTATTATTTTTACGCATTTACTAATCTTATTTAATTCGGTGTGTTTAGTAAAAAACACTTCTTTTTTTTTAGAAATATCTATGCATCTCATTCTGAACAACTTTAAACATTTGTTTTAAATGTTTCAGACTTTAAATCTACTCAAAAATAGTAGACATCCCTTTGTCACACTTCATCAGTGACTGAATATCTTGTATACTTTACTATTGTTTTGATTGTAGACAATAAAGATGGATTTTCAATAAAAATATAACAACCACAAAGATTTTTTTTCTTTAATACTCCATAACATAATACTACTCAGTAACAACAGGAAATAACAATTGTCATCAAAGTAATTAATACAAGTTTTTGCTATGAATGAAGTGACAACAGGAAAATGTATGAATACATGGATAATGCAAATATATGGATAAATGCATTAGGTTGGTTTACTTTCTCTTGTATTTGTCCTGTATATTTTTGTCTGTTTGGTGGAAGTATGGAATAAATTGGGAGAGAATTTTGCAGAAAACTAACCTGAGGCTTCACCTTAGAGATCAGCACAGTAGACCTTATCCTGGACAGATGCACCTCTTAGTTATCTGCCTAAACTTTTTGTCACAGCACAAAACTAAACACATATTCTTCATATCATCACATCTAAATGGTACATATTCAACACATACAGTGAGGATTCTGTATGAATCATTTGTCGAAAATTTCCACTAAACTATCGGGGATTCATCAATGATCTTAAACATGGCTAAAAGCAGTTGTGTCCAGAACTGTACAAAATGTATAGATGGAGTTAGATGATACCAACAACAGACTCTGACCTTAGATTCTATGAAAATGGGTGTAATTTCTTCCATCTGTATCAAAATGAAGCCATATTCCTGTGTCACAGGAGCTGTCATGTTCACAGCCAAATTCTGCTTAGTCCTGGTCATTAACAGATGTAATATGTTTACATGTTCACTGCAGCTGCCAAACACCCTTTTTGAACATCAAATAAATGTTTTAGACAGTTCTATTACATCTTGACACACAGTGTATAACCCACGAGCATGTGTTATACCTTAAACTGAACCATTAAAACTGTAATTTAACAAAATGTTTCACCTCAACTCACTTCACTTCATCTACCTCAGTTTATAAATGTACTTATTCTCTATACACAGGATACTTTCTGAAATTATTTTGATCTTATTTTTTCCCTCTCCTTTGGTAACTCAGATGCCAGCCACTCGGTGGTGCGTCTGCGTGCTTCTTCCCAGGTGTACCTTGGTGTGTATCCCAGCTCCTTCTTGGCCTTCTGGTAGGAGAAGCTGAATGGTGTGTTCAACATGGTGAGAAGCTGCCGGTTGATCGGTGGGACGACACGAGTGAAAGGCAGAAGCATCAGGCACACCATTTCCATAAAAAAGCAGATGATGTAGAAGAAGCTCAGAGGCACCATGATTTTCTCCTGGATGTGGAAGCCCAGCGGGGCCATCACAGCATGATTGAAGTCTGAATAACTGATGTGTGGAGTGTCATCAGATATGAAGTAAAACTTCCCACCTACAACTTTTCTTTGTTGTGGATTTTTGAGGCTGCGGGCTGCTTGGAGGTGGGCTACAGCCACATTACCTACATAGACCGGATTCACATAGGCCTCAGGTAAAGACATTCGATACAGAACATCTTTGTTCCGTATCCCATCACCCATGTGACTCAGCAGGAAGCGGCATCCCTCCCCAAAGATGTACATGGGTCTGAGGGCACAGGTGGCCATTCGACTTCCATTTGGAAGTAACTCACCATGGGCCCTCAGGGTTCTGTCCTCGGCCTCTTTCTTGGTCTTGCTGTAGGTGAACTTCAGAGAAGATGTGTAAGCCATGTCCTCAGTGCCATTGGTTATGGGGTCTCCCTTTGGGTTTGGCCCCATTACCTCAATAGTGCTGGTGTAGATGAAGGACTTCACATTCTCTTGAATACAGGCCTCCAGCAGTAACTGTGTTCCTGAAGTGACACACACTTGAAATTAATATAATACTCTTTAAACTGACCAGACCTTTCTGTGTGGAGTTGGCATGTTCTCCCTGTGTCTGCCTGGGTTTTCTCTGGGTACTCTGGTTTCCTCCCACCATCCAAAGACATGCACTGATAGGTTAATCTAAATTGTCCATAGGTGTGAATGTGAGAGTGATTGTTTGTCTATATATGTTCAGCCCTGAGATAAACTGGTGACTCATACAGGGTGTACCCCGCCTTCACCCATTGTAACTGGATTAGGCCCCCAGTGACCCAGATGACAAAATTAAATGAAGTCCTTAGACTGGAGACTAAATGAGTATTATAATAACAATAATCCATCCTATATATACATTTATTATTTGTGAATGTGTTTGGGCTGTAGGAGCCTATACTAGTGAACAATGGGTGAAGGTGGGGTACATGTATCACCTACACAGTAAATTTTGCAGTGTTAAATCAACACTTAGAGAGTTTATAATAGAGTGTATTTGGTCCCATTGTCTCCAAATTAACACTGCAAAATCTACAGTGTATGAACTGATGGCTCGTTCATTATAGGGCTGACATAAACAGACTTGGATTGACCTAATTAAACATGCATGTCTTTGGATCGTGAGAGGAAGGTGGCGTATAAGCAAAGAACATGCAAACACCCCAGAAAGACCCACATGTGAGGCCATAGTGCTTATCGTTGCACCACTGTATCATTAATAATGTATTATTAACAGCAATAATAAAACAATATAAAAAAATAATAATAACAATCATCAACATCATGTAAATACAAATATTAATATTAAGGTTTTAGTGACATGTTTTTCTCATGAACGACATTATCCTTACTAACGACAAAGGTGTCCTGACTGAAATGAGTCAAAAAATGGGTCAACACATCAGCTTTGTTGCAATCATCCTGAATCCTGCAAAGCTAGTACAGAAACATTTAGTAATTTAAGTGATTGGACTGGAATTAGATGAGGCAGAGCATTGTTATCAGCATCACTTATGGAACATGTTTTGTCACATAATCACCAGTAACGTCCACTGTGGGTGCTTTAAACAGACTTTAATATTCAGTTTGTCAGTTTTCTAACTCTACAACAACCTCTCCTTTTGTTACTCACAGTATTGTAGATTTAATGAACATGTATAACAGGGTTTACAGACCACTGACACTTTGAAGGGATTAGACTTTTAAGAACACTGACTTTATCAGTGATGAGTTACTATCTCAGACCAGTTAAAAACCAATGCAAGAGTTTAGTTTTGACCTCAAAACAATTCAAATAATGCACAAAGCAAATCAAAACCAGTTACCACAAAGTGTCCAAGGGTTGTTTTAATTGAGGGAAAATAAACACAATCTGAGGGGAATTTATATGTTTTTAAAAAAAAATGCTTGTACGTACTAATTTAAAAATGCATTGTATTCCAGTTAAAGGAGTCAATCTGTGGAACAACTGCAGTGAAGAAGTGAAAACCTGCAAATCAGTGCAAAAGTTTAAACAGGTTTTTATAAATCACATTCTAATTAGATACAGGAAACAAATGGAAATATGAAATTCTAGCAAGGAACAGCTTTCCCTTTTTCTGATGCATTTTCTTTTCTTTTTGGTTGTATATATACATGTTCTGACTGAGTAATACAAAGGGATAGGACTACATACGTTTTGTTAACTTCATCCTACACCCTTTCAAACAAGGTATAGTTATCTAGGATGCTAAAGAGGTGTCCTTTTAATTTCTGCTTAAATACTGTGTATGTTTTACTTATTTTGTTTTACCTGTTCGAATAAACAAATCAATGAAATGAAATGAATGAAAAACTATTACTCTGCACATTTTTTTCCAACTTACCTTTGACATTGACCCCGTACATCTCATTGTACTCGACACGTTCAACAACATCAATGATGGATGCAATGTGGAAGACAATGGAGGCACCTTGACAGGCTCTTTGACAGTCATCGCTGTCCCGTATATCACCCTCGAAAACACTCAGTTTTGTTTTGCCTCTGCAGTCTGACAGTACATCAGAAATGAAAACAAAACAGTAATCTGTAGCATGAAAGTTAGATGTGTTGTCCTTTAAACACCAGTTGATGGCAGTATTTATTTCAGCCCCAGACTAGTACTTATTTAACATGGGCACGTTTAGCTTTCTTTTCTTCATAAAAACATACATAAAAGAAACTACTGGTATAAGAAACTGCCTTGAAGAGTCTAAAATAGACAGTTTTCTATTCAGTATCTCACAAACCTGAGTCATCTAAAGACATACAGTTGCAGAAAAAAAGGTTTTGGGCCCCCCATGCACATGTGATTCCATTAAAATGAAATCTGTCAAGTATTGTTGCCTTCCCAAAAACCAACATTTATTTTTCAAATATTTCACAATATTGGAAACTGTGTAAAATTTTAAGGGTTTGTGACAACTTTTTTCCACTACTCTATTTAGATCAAATCAGATGAGACTTTAGTGATTCCATAATAGGGGTATTCAGTGGTCTAAAAACATGCTTATATTTTAAATAAAGTGCAAAAAGAAGATAAAGATGAATAAATTGTTCATAGATTTTACCTTCCAGACTCTGTATGAATTGTAGCGGTATGCGTTTGTCCATCAGTCGGACCTCAGACATCTTCTCCTCCTCCAGCAGCAGCCTCACCAGCCTGTTCCCCAGGAATCCACAGGCCCCCGTCACCAGGCATATGTCACCATTCAAAGACATTGTAGGTTAATACTCTTTAGGTATAAAGAGGGAAAAAAAATACACAATAAATAAATAAAAGGCTCCAAAGGCTCTTTTTTCACTGATCTCCTTAAATGTTGTCAGTTCTCAAAGAGAGGTGTAATAATAATAATAATAATAATAATAAAAAAGGTCTTTAGTGTTGTTTTGGGTTCTTTCTGTGGGAGAACGACAGCATCCTCTGCACACTCAGTCTCAGCATGATCACTTTTCTAAGCCTGGCAAAATCTGCTGGAGAAAACTAATTATTTATGGCAAAATTAGGGGTGGGCTCAAGCACTTCAGGGTGAAATGTGACGCTTCTCTGGAGTTAGACAAAACAGAGGCTGAAACATTTATTGACTATATCCCAAGGTCAATTCAAGATACTGCCGTTACTTTTGACAAGACGATTTAATAAGCCTATTATAGGATGTGATATTTAATATACATGTGTCTGGATTTTTGTCCTACAGTTGTGAAATGTACAAATGTCAAATATGCAGCCCGTGGACTGAACCCGGCCCAATCAAAGGGTCTAATTGGGCTTCTGGGGTGAATTTGTGAAATGAGTAAATTACACTGAAGATATTGGCACTCAATGGAGTCAAAGTCATTTCAGTTGAGCTTCCACATTCAGATCAATATGATCCAAAGTGGATTAGTCCATTAGAATACTATAATAATAACCTACAAATAGTGTCAACTCCACATTTGTCCTCTTTGTTTTAGTGTAAAAAAAGTTAAATTGTGTAAAAATGTTTAGAAATTATCATTTCACACAAAACGTCTTAAGAGAAGCAAGTGCAATTTGACTAAATATTCTGTTACTAAATCTTTTGTGTATTTATAGATCTACTGTGATTTATACATTGTAATGCACATGTTTAAATGATAAACTGGGGTAGACTATTATTTAAGTTTATTTTATTTTTCTTGGTTAATCTCATGCTGTTCATATCATTCACTTTTTAAGGAAACTTTGCAGATGTAAACACTTTCATATCATAATTGCACTTTTTTCAGCTATTAATTTATTGGTCCCACTTCACATCATATTGGGCTGATTGAGAGCTTTAAACTAAACACTGAATGTTGTTTTATCAACTCTGAACCTGGGCTTATTTTTCATACTGTATGCTGAGAAAAAAACTACACTGTGCATATATATATATATATATATATATATATATATATATATATATATATATATATATATATATATATATATATATATATATATATATACACACACACATAATATTAACGCTACTTTATTTAGAAATTCATAGGGCATATTTTAAGGTGAAGAGATGAATAAACCATGCTATTCCTCTTTCATAAGTTAGAAAACACTTTCCAGTCCTGAGGTACAAGGTCATGTCAGACAAACAAACTAAACTTGGATATTCAAGGTGAGATGAGTCTGCATTTGTGAAGCTCTTTTTCCATTGCACTGTGATGAATGGCATTGCCTGTGGTGTGTTTAGTAAATTGCATTTGATGGAAACTTTGAGTATTTGTCTCTGTGAACTTTAAATTACTGCCACACTTTGGTTTAACAGAAGTATTATAGAAGCATTCATCATTATAATAGGCTGTGTAATTTAACATTTTTTTCCAAGTTCTGGATAGAGTACCACAGCAGTAACACGAGCCCACATTTTAGCTGTAAAAAGAAGTACTAGAAATGGGAAATTCTGAATTTTTTGCCCTTGTATCAGATACAGTATATTTCTACTTGTGGGAATATCCCAGTATGTTCTGTAGAAGCTCTTGTTGTGTGTCCTTGAGGTAACATTGGTCCTCTTATCTGGAGGTTGAAGGATGACATCTCAAGGCTGTGAGTGATCATGTGGGGCTGTTGAAAACATACAGCTTTTGCCTGTTTACTGGATTTGTCTGGAAATTCACATGTATATAACAAATGATTCTTCTACTTTTACTTCAAAAATAAACATTTAATTTTTATTTTACAACATCAACAATCTTTAGCTATTGTTTTAAAAGGATAAATGGTTTAATTTTGTGTAGATATGATTTGTCCCCAAAAACACATACAACACATATTAGATGTAAAACCAAGAAATCAGCTTGATTTCAAACATGAGATTATTTTGGCATTGTTACAGTTAATGCTATACTTTTATTTATTTATTTATTTTTTTTATAATTTTGGAAAACCTATACTTTGATGGAAATGTAACCAACCTTAGCCATCTCTGGGAATATTTGACCTCTGTTCAGACCTTCAGATCTTTAATAGCTTACAACAGTTAATAAGTTAACTGTCTTTACGAGTTGGTTGAAATCCTTTGAACAGGTTAGAGAGACATGAAAGTAGTGAACCATTGAAAACAGTTAATTTGGCATAATGTTGACGTTTCATTATTTATCTCCCACAAAAGTATTTATTTGGGGGGAAATTTAAGCAGAACACGTTTTTGTTGTTGTTAAAAACACGTAGAAACAGAGGGAGAGAAGCGTAAAGATTTTTGTGGATTAGAAAATGTAAATAAAATAAATAAATCCGTTTTACTATTAGAGTAGACTTCCGCGGATCCTTCAAAATAAACGTTTGTGCTACTACTATACAGTCCTATAGAGGGCAGTAGTCACAAGGATCATCGATGTGAACACACAGAAACAGCACCAGAAGAAGAAAAACCAACGAAGAAGACGTAACCTCACAATAAAAAAGCTAGAAAGTCCGAAGTTGCGTTAATTTAACATAGAAAGGCTTTAAACTATGCACATAAGTGTTGTTATTATAAATTAATAGAGTATTAACGAACAAAATGCATGTGTTTATATAGACCGTGTTGCTAATTCGAGGTTTATTGAAGCGGAAGTGTCAATGTTTTGACGTTAACTCTTTTGGTTGGTTGTCTAAACACTTTGAGTAAAAATGGAGGAAAATGCCATGGATTCAGATTCTGCTGAAGTTTCAGGTTCGACATTAGACCTAAGAGTTTCTGATGCCTGGGAAACTGTGACATCATGTTTGGTAAGAGCCCTTCAACCCAGGCTCTCAGGTTTTCCATCATATGACAAACCATCAATAATAAAAGATGACCCAGAGAATACCTTTAACTACAGAGAGTCCTTAGGATAAATTATATCTTACCTTTACCTTTATTTTATTTTGTTTGGCCTTTTCTCCTCCTACTCGTCTTCATTCATCCTGTCGTTTTTGTCTACCTGTATTTTTTTTTTTTTTTTTTAATTTTTTAGAGTTTTTAATAATTCTGCATGCTTTAAGATCATGTGAATAAAACCTCAGTGTTGTGTAAAGCTGATTTTTTTCCATCTTAACTAAGCCAAAAAAAATATCTATCAATGGAACCTGTGTAAATGATCTTGGCCACATTTCTTTAAATCAGATTTGTCCAGATCTATTGTCTATAAGTCCGTTTTTCTATCTGACTGAAAAGGTCCTTTGTAGGTGATTCTGTCTAATATTCAGTCACAGATCACATATTTGAACTAGAAATGAGACTAATATACTCAAGGTCAGTCTTGGATTTTTCCAGTGCATCAGACCTGGTCCATTTTACAACCATTTAGCCAAATTAAATGTAGACTAGATCATCCCTTCCTGTCTGGAGAGTCTAAAACACTGGATCTGATTTGTCAAACTTTACTTGTACTTACACACACACAAACAAAAACAACCTGCAGGTGTGTTTGTAGAAAAGCCTGGTTTGTCTGAAGTGTATGTTTGCTTGTCAGGTGTTTCCCGGAGAACCCAGGTGGGACCAGACTGTGCTGGATTCTCTGGCCCTACTCAGCGCTCATGGACTGGACCGGTTGCTCGGTAGCTGGCTGCTGGAAACTTTGCAGATGCGTCTGTCCTCCTGCGTCGTACCTGAGTTCTGGTCGGGACTCAAACAGCCGGAGAATGTACTGGAGGAAAGAGAGCGAGCCTGGGTAGTTCTGATGGCCTTTCGGACTCTGTTGGAGCGGCTGCAGCCTTTCCTGGGTGAGTACTGGACAGGCCTGCAAGAAAATACTTACATTACTGATATTAAAAAGTCCTTTTATCCATATTTTTAGGTATTTATGTAAAAACAGGTATTGCAGAGATTTATTGTTGTTGTTATTTTTTGGTTTATTTATTGCTAGACACACTTTGATTAAATTGTCGTTATTTGTATAATCATAAAAGCACTTTTTACTGTCTGATTGTTTTTTATGAACTAATGACAGACCAATATATCAGGCCGATACTTCCATTGTTTTTCTTGTATCAGTATCGACCTGTTGTTTTGGCTCATATGCTATAATTTACTGACAGGTGAAGTTCACAACACCTCCATGTTCTTGGAGATACTGCTGTCCACACAGATGTTTTTATTGGTGTTGTAATATTTATTAGTTTATCTGTCATAATTTATATTTTGTAATTGTAGGTAAAGAAGATTTTCTGACACTTGTTATCATTTGAATGAGAAAAGAAGAAATCAGTGTCGGTATGCCCCCCCCGCCCCAAAAAAAAAATTCCATATCGTTTGGTCACTGTTATAATCTTAGAAAAGAAACAGGATCTCAAAACTGTAATATCTGTAAAATACTTAAGCTTTAACACAGGAATATTTTTGTGATAAAGTATAAGATCCTGTTTGGATCCAATAAAAATGTGTTTAGTATTTGTATTTTTTTTCTGCTGTAATTTAATTCTTCCAGGAAATAATCTTTTGAAATACGCAAAATTAAAAATGGCCTTTGTAACAGTATCATGATATATGCTGATGTATCGTATTGTGATTTATATGGTACGCCCAGAGTCTTAACAACCCCCCCCCCCCCCAGTGCTGGATAGAACTGGACTTGAAATGACGAGCAGGGTTGAAAGTGCCTTTATTCCTGCAGGTGGTTTGGAGCGGCTGAGGACATGGCAGGACGAGGGCCGCTGTAGTCCATGTGGGACAAATCCTGGGGGTCTCCAGGATCGAGCCTTTACCATCATCAGAGCTCTCCTTCTTTTCTCCCCCTCCCCCGTCCTCCAGGAACGAGTTCTGGAGTTCTACAGCAGGACCTTCTCGGTCTATATGAACCAGGAGGGGCAGGCTGAGGACGGGGCCAATGCTGGAGACGGACCTGAGGGGGGTGTGTGTCCAGGCTGCGGCGTCCAAACAGGTCAGTGTTGGTGTCGGGAAGCGCTGGAGCAGCTGCAGGAGCTCAGCCACATCCTGTAAGTAAAGTGCGAAAGAGAAGGAAGCTTCTATCTGTGAAGGGTTCCTTAAGTAAGGACAATAGGTATGTGTGAAGGTTTGACTCCTGTTTGACACCCAGGCTTTGGACTGTGTTTGTTGTGCAGATCAAAGCTCCAGCTGTTGGAGTGGGTCAGTTCCAAAGCTGTCACCTTCATCCTCCACAAACTCATCGAACAGCGGATGGAACAGCACTGCCGAGGCGAGTACGAGCGCTCCTTCCTGCTGGAGTTCCAGGAGGTAAAACATTCACCATCGGATCGGGGTTTAAACACGTCTGGTGTGGGATTTGAACCAGGATCGTTACCAAACATGTTATAGAAAATAATTATTACTGTTGCGTTAGACTGATTCTACATATATAATATATAGTTAGTCCAGGTCACATGTCCTGCTCCCTCCTCAAATGAATATTTGTGAAGCTTCAGGAGGAGAAAAGATAAATGAGCATAAAGTTTTACTTTCACTTATTATTATTTTTGGGTAGGGGGGGGTTATAGCACAGACTGCAATGCTCCGTTAGTCCATAGTATTATAAGTAGGATGGGAACAGACACACGTCGTTACCGAATGAAAAGCACTTTCTCTCCTTTATTTAGGAATATTTGAATTTGTCTCTTTCTTTATTTTGAAATATTTAGAATGTGTCATATTGTTGAATTTGAAGCTTGTTCCCTTGTTGTTTCATTAATAAAAGTGTGTTTGTGTGAACAGTGGCTGGAGCTGGTTCTTGGTTGGCTCAGTAAAGTGTTTGTCAGTGAAGCTGACAGAGACCCCTCCAGTCTTCCCAGCCTTCCCAGTCTTCCCAGTGTTCCCAGTACCCCCAGCGTTCAGGACGGCCAACCTTCCAGTCCTATCCTTAAGCAGTGGAGGTGTCATATGCACCAATTCTTCTGTCGAATCTACGTCAACATGAGGATCGATGAGCTGTTCAGCATCATCAGAGGTGAGTGAACAAATATCTTTGTCGTTTTCATGAACAGATTTACAGGGTTGTTGTTTTTTTCATTTGTCGTGTCTGTTGTGGTTTCAGATTTCCCAGAGTCCAAAGCTGCTATTGACGATCTAAAGTTTTGTTTAGAGAGAACAAACCAGAGGCAGCAGCTCCTCACTTCACTCAAATCTGCTTTTGAGAGCCGTCTGCTTCACCCAGGTCAGTTTGAAGCAGGACCCCCATGTTTACTGAAGGGGCTTTTGGCTTTTAATATGATTTCCATCTAATGATGAATTGATGAATGTATACCTGTTTCGTTTATTACCCCCCCACTCTCTGAAGTGAAGGCCAGGCTATTGTTTCTGTTTGTCTGTCTGTTTATCAGCAACTTCATAATAATAAAAATCAAGGATTAGATCTATATAGCGCTTTTTGACCACTCAAAGCGCTTTATATTAGTGACACTTTAAACTAAAACTACTGGGCCAATTTCCATGACATTTTCAAAAATGGTGTGAGGTGATCCACACTATATCCCATGCAATTTTGGTGCATGTAGGTCAAAGGTCAAGGTCACCAAATTTGTATTTTCACAATAATGAGAGATGGTGCAAATCAGGTCAAATGTTTACAGGGACAGGGTTTGTTGTGCCTGGCACAACTTGGTATTTATAGGTTATTATGCCTGGGGATTAATTTACTGGTCTGACTGAACTGGACGCTGACCTAATATGTGTATGTGCACCACTGCTCTAGACCTGGGTACAGGTACAGGTGCATTAGGACTGCATGATATTAGAAAAAAAATACCATTGTGATTTTTTTTAACCAGATATATATTGCGATATGAAAACATCCTCAGGAGTATATAACACCTGATTTGGTTTTGATCATCTCCTCAGGTGTTCACACGTCCGACATCCTCACTGTTTACATTTCAGCCATCAAAGCCCTCAGAGAACTGGATCCATCCATGGTCATCCTGCAGGTCGCCTGCCAACCCATCCGCAAATACCTCCGGTCAGTAAATCTGTTCATCCACTGATTTACAAGCATTCTTTTTTATTTAAATTGACAGTGTTTAAAGGTGTCATTCTGCTGAAAACCACTTTTCCATGCTTAATTTGGAATCTGATGGGTCACTCCGAGTTACCAACACATGCTGCGTTTGCTGCGTGGTGTGTCCCCTCCACTGGATGCATTTCATATCATAGAAAACAACACAGAGAAGCGAGTGACTCACAAAAGCCTGTCACAAGGACATTAGTGTCACCCACGTTGGGTTAAGCCCGTCCCCCATTGCAGCGAATCTTAAGTAGCATTAGCATTAGCATCTACAAGAGAAGACGGCACCGCAGTAGCTGCTGCACAAATTTGAAAAAAAAATGGCGGATCAAACTGGTTCATGTGCTCTCTGTGGAAATAAAGCAGTGCCCCCCCCCCTTTCGTTTTTAAAACAAGCAACGGCATGAAACCTAGTTGGATGCTACTCTGGGATGGTAAACACACACACAGAGCGAGAGGGGAGGGGGGAGTGTTCCTTCACACATTATGAGCCAATCAGAGATGCCTTATTAGCGCATCATGGACATGTATGAGGAAGTACCGGTAAACTCAAGTAATTTTTCTACCCTCCAAAAACAGCTGGAAACAAAGCAATCTAGTGACAATAGAACCAACACACAATGCATTCAATGACAATGAACAATATTAATAAAATAACCATGAAATGACTCCTTTAATTCCAGGCTGAACATGGCTCTTTTCAACTGAAACTTTTTTTTTTACTGTATTTTAATTGATTGATATTTATGTATTCATTATGTTTTAACTGTAATTGTGTGTTTTAAACTTGTCTCATTTTTGTAAAGCACTGTGAATTTCCCTTTATATGAATTTTACTCTACAAATTATTTTTGTCTTATTTACTGTGAGCTGTTACTGATCCAGATTATTGATCGTTCATATTCACAACCAAATCTGTACAAACACAGGAAATTCTGTCGCTCAGCTGAGTTGTGTTGTTGTAACTGTGGTGCGTTTAAGGACTCGCGAGGACACGGTGAGGCAGATCGTTGCTGGTCTGACTGGAGATGCTGAGGGCTGCACTGATTTGGCCTCAGAGCTGTCCCGAGGAGACCCAGTGACGCTGGAGATGCAGGAAAGTGACGAAGAAGGCAACGATCCTGAGGACTGGACGCCAGACCCCACAGACGCTGTGCCTGGTCAGTGAATGCACCATCCTGCCCTTTAAGCTTCCACTCAATTTTGCTGAAATTTCTTAATAAAGTAAATTGAATGGTTTTCATAGAGCATTTTTAGAACATGCAATTGTTTCTTATAAATTAAAATATGAAGATGAAAACCAGGATAGTGGAGACGGGTCCGATTAAATGACGCAACAGCTGTAGCGGTATTGTTTTTGAGTCAGTTTGTTGGTCTGTTTTTGTCAACAGCTTTACGTAAAAACTCCTGGGCCAATTTCGATGAAATTTTCAGGAAAAATACGAGGTGGTTCAAAATAGATCCTATTAAATTTTGGTGAATGTAGGCCAATGGTCAGAGTCACAAAAATGTGTTTTCACAATGATAAGAGATAGAGTGAATCAGATATAATGTGCTCAAGGGGGGCAGGGTTTGTTGTGCCAGCCACCACTTTTTACTAGTGTTTTGACATGTTTTGGATTACATATGGACTACATATGGACTACATTTAAACAACTTTTGGGCTATAACATTTAGGTAACATTTGGACTACATATGGAGTACATTTGGACATTTGTAAACTGTTGGAAGCTTAAAGGGTTAATAATTGCGTTTCTCATGATCATCTGTTTGGTGAATTGCAGAGAGAAAAGTGTTGTTCCTGAATGTTTTCCAGATAAGACCGGCTCAAAGCGGCGTTCGTCGGATATCATCAGCCTCCTGGTCAGCATCTACGGCAGCAAGGACATCTTCATCGACGAGTACAGAGCAGTTCTGGCTGACAGACTTCTGCACCAGCTCAACTACAACACAGCCAGGTAAACGTCTTCGCTGTGACAACTCAGTCAGAGGTACGTTTGTTTTTGCTTCCTGATGAGTACGTGTCTTCTTTTTTCTTCAGGGAAATTCGGAACGTTGAGTTGTTGAAGCTTCGGTTTGGAGACTCTCACATGCATTACTGTGAGGTCATGCTGAAGGTGAGCACTCTTTAACACTGTGACATTTAACACTGATGTTTAATGAAACCACCATGGACGTTTATTCTCACAACATTTGTGGACATAAACAGCAGGTGGGTGGAGCTAGTCCTATACATGTGGGACAGAAATGCACCTTTTAAAGATGCTTTTGAGATGAAAACACCTGTGCGTGGGAAAAAAAAAAAAATCTGTGTATCATTCATTTTTCAACGTAAAACCAAAAATAAGACAACAAAAAGACAAAAACTTGTTTTTTCACTATTTGTTTCCAAAACTAAAATGAAAAACTGGATAGTGATGTGTTTTTTAAATTTTCCTTTTTTTGTTTAAATGAATAATAGAAAAAAACAGATAACTGCCGCTTTCTGTTTTATCACATTTTGACATGAAGGAAATTGAGTAAACCAGAAATGAATCGTAACAACCCAAAGAAACATGGCCGCTGAACTTAAAGATCATTATGGTATGATATGACACCAATTTTCTATGTCTTCATATCTTCCAGTCTTAGAGTGACCCTCTTAGTTTCCCCAAATAGGATGTACATTTATATCTTTGTCACTTTGGGTGACGGTCATTTTCGGTTTACTCAACTTGCTTCAGGACAGAATTGGATTAAACAGAAAACAGCCATTTTATCCGTTATTCATTTAAACACAAAAAAGGAAAACTGAAAAAATGCATCATTATCGTTTTTTTCATTTTCGTTTTGGAAACAAATAATAAAGAAATGACTTGTTTCATTTCATTGTCTTAATTTTGGTTTTATTTTGAAAAACAAATGAACGAATGATACATAGATTTCTAAACCTGACGTTCAGTGTATTTGTCTGATTTCTAGTTTGAAAGTGTGATCAAATGAAAATCTGACAGAATAACCTACAGAGGAGCTTCTCAGTCAGATAGAAGAACTGATTTATAGACAATAGATCTGAAACTAATCTGATCAAGATCATTTTACCTGCTTCCATCAGTAGATTTTTGTTTTTACTTGAAATAAACCAAAAAAAAAAAAACATGTTTTCATTGGAACAAGTGAATATAATCTTAGGAAGATTTCTTGAAATAAATTTTTCAAGTTTTATTGTCTATAAATCAGTTCTTTTCTGAGTGAAAAGTTCCTCTGTAGGTGATTCTGTATGATTTTAATCTGATCATGTTATTTAAACTATTTATGGGACAAAAACATTTGGTCACAGTTAAAAAAATGTTTACAGCGTGACACACACCCCACACGAATCTGTCACATTTCTTGGTCATGACTATTTTCTAGTTTGAGAATTTCATCATTTCACAATCAATATCAAGAGCATGTATATATATATATATATATATGTATATATATATGACTTTATCTGATGAGTTTAACTTCACTTAATGCGCCTAATAGTCCAGTGTGCCTTATAGTGTGGAAGGTACGGTAATTGAGTAAATCAAGAGCTTTCTTTCAGTTCTACTCCCCTATTGTAAAGAAAATGAAAAAATGTGTTGGATCCAGGACATGGCTGATTCCCGCCGGATCAACAGTAACATACGAGAGGAAGAGTCGAGGCTGAAGGAAGAGGAGCAGCTGCCGCTGTCGCTGTCCGCCATCATCCTGTCCTCAGAGTTCTGGCCCACACTGAAGGAGGAGAAGCTGGAGCTGCCCCCGCTGGTCTGCCAGGCCATGGAGGACTACACCCACCGCTACGAGAAGCTCAAGGTTCACTTCACACACAGTTTAAACTAAACGAACCAATGCAATGATATTTATATATATATATATATATATATATATATATATATATATATATATATATTATTATTATTATTAAAAGCACCTAAATTCAACGTGTCCACATCCACTTGTGTGTGTTTCAGGCCATGCGGACACTGAGCTGGAAGCCTCACCTGGGCTCCGTCACTCTGGATGTGGAGCTGGAGGACCGGACGCTCACACACCTCACCGTGTCTCCCATTCACGCCGCCATCATCCTGCACTTCCAGGACAAAAGTACGTTGTTCACATCCTTCGCTTTCTAGCAATGGTCCCTTTGAATGAGACATTTAAGGACACTTTATGGTGTTGGTTTATGATGAAGAGTTCAACAGGTGCAGTGAATTCAAACTGAGCTGTTGTTTGGATTCACTGGTGAAGATCCATTTGTTGATTTGGCCTTCACATTATTATTATTATTATCATCATCATTATTATTATTAATCTCACCCAACATTGGTTGGGAGAGATTATTGTAATCACAGTGTGTGTGTGTGTGTGTGTGTGTGTGTGTGTGTGTCTGCAGAGACATATCATGCTATAGAGAAATTACATGTGCATATACATATAGCGAATTTGCATCAGATGCAATGATCTATTTGGGTAAAGATTAAAGGTCAAGGTCACAATTAACAAAAAGGTCAAAATCACATTATCGGTTATAACTCGAGAACAGAGGGCCACAGAACTTTCTGATGCGGAATGAAGATTTATACAATATACACCTATGACCAATCTCTGGAGGTCAAAAGTGACATGTTGCAAAATGAACCTCTATAACACTATTTGTGTGTGTCACGCATAGACATATCACACTATAACTTAATCAATACTGGATATATTATAATATTACACACACTTATGCATATATATAATCACATTATTGGCTCTAATTCAAGAACGGAGTGTCATAGAAATTTAAGATTGGCACAAAATAGGGGCAAGATTGGGCATTCTCTGAATACTTTAGTTATTTTTTACACTGGGTTTTTAAATTTGTTCTACACTTCACTTTCTTAAAAAAAACCCTTCCATTATATTTACTTTTCCTGGGCTGGAACAACTCCTGTCAACTGTAGGGGAGCATGTGGTCATGAGCTTTATTTGTCTGTTATCCAGGCATGTTCTGCTGGAGCTTTAGGTCAAAGGAGGAGGAAACATCTCCAGTTAGAGAATCTAATGCTAACACTTTCACTGCTGTTTATGTAAAAATGTGTCTGACCTTCAGCTTCACATTTCCTCTGTACGCCTTTGTTCCTGTCAGGTTCTTGGACTCTGGAGGAGCTGAGCGTCAAACTGGGTGTTCCCAAGGAACTGGTGCACAGGAAGTTAGCGCTGTGGCAGCAGCACGGCGTCCTAAGGGAGGAGGCGGGAGGACGGTACTATGTAGTGGAGAGAGGGTCGTCTAAGGAGAAGATGGAGAGAAGCGTCATGTTGATCGACAGCGACGAGGAGAGAGACTCTAACACCACCACCCAGTCTGAGCAGAGGGAGGAGAAGCTACAGGTAAGACTGTAACACCACCACCCAGTCTGAGCAGAGGGAGGAGAAGGTTTCACTTTCACTTCCATGAGTAGCATTTCGCCCCGACTGAATGATTAAAAAACACGTGTCACCCGTTGGTTTGGATTTCTTCTCCATTGATAACAAACATCAGGGATTAGAACCCTAACCCTAGTGGATTACACACACACAAAAAAATGGCAAAGTGTCAGTGAATGCAACATTTGCCACGTTTTTAAATTGTTCAACTACACAATATTGACTGGCCTCTGCTGTTCCATTCCACATTTACTCCATCTGCACTGGATGGGAAATCTGTTTGTGCTGCTGGAAAAGTCTTTAGGTTTTAGTTCTATTTTAACGGTTATTATCTTGTCTTGCTCTTCTCATGTGTCTACAGCTATTCTGGGCCTACATTCAGGCCATGCTCACTAACCTGGACAGTATGACGCTGGACCGCATCCACTCCATGTTGCGGATGTTTGTTGCTACGGGACCCGTTGTTACAGAGATGGATGTGAATGAACTGGAAGCGTTTCTGCAGAGGAAGGTTCGGGATCACCAGCTGATGATCTCTGCAGGCGTTTACAGACTCCCCAAGTCCAACTGACGGAGCATCAGCCAACAAAGAAACGCTGCCTTCACAACCTGTGGGAAATACACAACTCACTTCATGTTTGAGGACATTATTGCCACATCTACCCCACTCCTACCCCCACCCCACACACATAAATACTTTAAGGGGACAACAAAAAGAAGAGGCTTACTTTGAAGTTTCAAGAAAAATGGAACACCATGATGTAATGAGGTTTTCAGAATAAAAGCTCTCCAACTCACACCCACTCCAGTGTAAACCACCTTTAAATGAGACTATTGTGTATTTTTGTTGAACACTTCAGCCTCTTGAATATAAAATTTCCAGCATTGTGTACTGCAAAAATATAAACCTGACCTTAAGTGTATTTGTCTAATCTTTATTAAAAATCTGTGATCTAATTCAAATCAGACAGAGGCTAACCCTAACCCCATTACCTATTCAAACTGAGCTATAAGGGGTAGGGCTTGACAATCAACCTCTATGAATTGGGACACCCCTTTAACACTCACCTGCATCATCACTTCGCTCCGCCAGTTGTTCCGTAACCAAAAACGACAGCTTTTACCAGAAGTAAATAAACATGTCTGCTGCTGGAGTTGTCGCGTTCTCCCATATTTTTACTAATTTTTTACTAATTTATATATATATAATTTTGAAAAATCACTTTGTTTTGTTGTCGATATTTACAAATAATTTATAACTCTTATTTTAAAAGTACTAGCTGAAAAAACAGTATATTACTATGCCTCTCTTGACCCCCCCCCCCCCAAACAAAGAAACGGATAAACTGTCTCAGAAAACAGTATAGTGCCTTTTATTAAAAACAAATTGGCAGTCATGTTTACACCATATTTATGGAAATAAACCCATCTCACCAGATTTTGAATTATAAAAGCAATTGATTTTTTTTAAATCACTAACCATTTTTTGTGCTCAAATTAATCATATGATTGTATTTAAAAATAACTATTTTTCATTTTGTAGCTAAATTGTTTCAGATTTTTTTCCCAATCAGAAAATGTTTAGTCTTCATTTATGAATATGGTTGAGGTCAGATACAAAAAATTCAGACATTTGATTCCAGTGCAGCCCCCCTCTCAACCCCCCCCCCCAAACAAACAAACAATCCAGATACAGTACTTAATTTTAGTGCAAAAAAAAAAAAAAATCAGTTCTAAAAATTCAATGGCTTTTATAATTAAAAATGTAATGTGACCTTTAAATTACTGCCACACTTTGGTTTAACAGAAGTATTATAGAAGCATTCATCATTATAATAGGCTGTGTAATTTAAAACAGTAACACAAGCCCACATTTTAGCTGTAAAAAGAAGTACTACAAATGGCAAATTCTGATTTTTTTTGCCATTGTATCAGATACAGTATATTTCTACTTGTGGGAATATCCCAGTCTTGTTCTGTAGAAGCTCTTGTCCTTGGGGTAACATTGGTCCTTTTATCTGGAGGTTGAAGGATGACATCTCAAGGCTGTGAGTGTTCATGTGGGGCTGTTGAAAACATACAGCTTTTGCCTGTTTACTAGATTTGTCTGGAAATTCACATGTACATAATGAATGATTCTTCTACTTTTACTTCAAAAATAAACATTTAATTTTTATTTTACAACATCAACAATCTTTAGCCATTGTTTTAAAAGGATAAATGGTTTAATTTTGTGTAGATATGATTCGTCCCCAAAAACACATACAACACATATTAGATGTAAAACCAAGAAATCAGCTTGTTTTCAAACATGAGATTATTTTGGCAAAGCATGCTATACTTTTTTTAAAATATAATTATGGAAAAATTAACCAACCTTAGCCATCTCTGGGAATATTTGACCTTTGTTCAGGCCTTCAGATCTCTAATAGGTTACAACAGTTACCATTATTCAATATTTATAAAGCAAATATTTACCAGAACCAGGCATCATTGTGGAACTATACTGCAAATTAGAGTTTCAGGAACCATATATTTGGGTTGAAAAGACTGTATGTGGCAAACAGGGGAGTATCACCTTAAATGATAAATTGTCTTCTAAGAATACGACTCTTTATATCTTAAAAAACTGCATAATTCAAAGCTGCAACATTTAGACACATTAAAAGATCGACCCTGTGTCACTAGGATTATGTATGATGGCATTTAAATGCAAATATTAGTATAATTTCATAGTAAACAGCTTAAACACAATGCTGTTTTTTAAATGCTGTCAAAATTTACAATAGTTTGTGTATATGAGTGAAGCCATTGTAGCTGCTTGTTTTCCCTCTTATGTACCTGAATAATCACATCAATAGAGACATATGGACAAAGTATAGTTGTTTGAGAATGCATTCTTCTTGGTTAGTCTTTCCATTTGTTGGTGTTTTCCTCATTCACTATAATTATTCTGAGGAAAAAATATGGCATTTTCCAAAAAAAAAAGAAAACGTTTTTTATTTAAAGGTTCTATGTGTGATATTTAGGGTCATCTAATGGTGAATTTGCAGATTACAATTAACTGAATACAAAAAGTATCAACAGTGGAGATAGACAAATCTTTTTATTATTATCCTGTTTTCACTGTGCACCATCAAATTTGTTTTATAATATTATTTTACGGGCCAAGACAGTTACCACTTGGAGTATAGATTATAAAGGAAGGCCTAACTTGTTTGGAACAGCTCAGTGGGCTCAAGCTTTAAATGAATATTTGACCTTGTTCATAATGTAGTGACAAAATAATACATGGGACAAAAAAAACAAAAAAAAAAACAGCACTGGTTATACTTTAATAAAATGTAATTATGAATATCATAGTCCATTGGTGCAGTTATGTTTTCCTAAATATCACACACATTTTCATCATGATTGCAAATCAATAAATAAATTCATGTGGTTTAGTCTTTTATATAGCATTTTCTTGGAACAAACCTAAATAAAGATGTGGTTACTCTTCAGTGTACTACAATATTTACTGTTCAGTTTACGATGTTTTATAAACAAGTTTTTAAGTATTGAACTGAACAGGGATCCTGCATAATTGATTAGGATTTTTTTCTTCTTTTAAAAACAGTCCATGTATTTAATTCAGTAAATTGTGCACGAAATTGGCGCTTACAGCAGCACAGCAGAAATAGACAGGAAATGACTAGACAAAAAGGACAACAAAGACACTATGGCTGTGACAGAGGTGTGAAACAGACTATGAAAATCACTGATAGCTATATGAGCATGTTTGCATCTGCAACTTACTTATCTACCCACACTCATTTCTGTTGTTTTTTAAAAAGGTGAATGTCACGTTGCATATTGTGCTCTGTCAGTGGCTAAAGGTGGAAACCCCCCAGTCAGCAATGCTCCATCAGCTCTTAACAGTGGGCAGTGGACACTCGTGTATCTGAGCCTCATCCACAGAGCCCTCTGGCAGGTGAACAGTCATTGTACAAGCTCGAATCCCCCCCAGAGGCTCCAGGACGTTGAACACCCTGTCCCAAACGTCCAGCTCAGGGTCATACCGCTGCACTATATCCAGCATGCACCGGGTGTTCCAGGAATAACCTCCCACCACATAGATCTGCTCCTTAAACACTGTCACACCAACGTCACTCTGGCCTCGAGGCATGGGCGCCACCACCGTCCACTGGTCCGTCTCAGGGCTGTAGTACTCGCAGCCCAGGACGTCGTCATAATCGCTGCTGCCACGGAAGTGATTCCCCCCCATAACGTAGAGTCTGTCTCCTACGGTGCACATACAGTGTAACCCACGGAGCTCTGTCATGTCAGCCCGTTGACTCCAGGTGTCAGCTACGGGGTCGTAACACCACAGCTCCTTCTGGAAAGTGTCACGAGTAATGCCACCTATTTGATGGAGAAGAACAGATTTCGATTAATGTTTGTATCATCTATTCTTTATTTGGTTTAATTTATGACATACAGGACGTGATATCTGTGAGCACTGTCAATAATTATCCAAACTAGACTTCCATACATGTCCTGAAGGACATTGTCCTTGTCTCTTGCCAGATGGGTGCAGTCGTGGCTGGTGTGACGTAAAAGGAAGAAATATCTGCTTGTTCACTTCATATGTGGAATCTGTTAGTATTTGTGTCCCTCTTTGAAGGACAAAATAATCTACAGCCCCCCCCCCCCCCCCCGAACCCCAACAACACTATAACAGTGCTGTAATTATAACTTTTACTGAGAGAAACATTAATATTTTAACAATGCCTTTTGCTTAACCTTGAAAACTTTGTTGTGCAAATTAAAAAATAACTTACATTTTTGCTTGAACAATACAAATAAATTCAACAAAACTGCTCCCCTGGGATAATATTTTTTCCAAATAAATGAGTATATCTTATAACTATGACAATCAAGAAAAAAAATTGGCAGCAAAGATGAACATGTTAACAATGTCAGCAGCTGCGATTGAACATTGGACATTTCAGAACAATAAACTGTATAAACTGTGCAAAAAGTCCAATCCTTATCCATTCTTCAAACTGAAAGTCTTTGTCCAGTCCAATGACAGATCACTATGCTAGTACATTTGTTTGTTGCATGTTCTTAAAATTAGTCCAGATGCTTCAACACTGAAATGTTAGATCCAGCTGCTACATGTTCTCATCTGGAAAAAACAACCCCCGCCATGCAAATCTTTTTTTTTTTTTTTTTTTTTTTGGGGGGGGGGGGGGGGGGGGGGGGTTGTTTTGTTTGTCCTACAGTTTGACAAACACTACCCTATGGTGCTTTGTGCCCCGTCATAATGTTGTATAATTATTAATAAGTTGACTCTCTATATGAGTCGGTTGAAATCCTTTGAACAGGTTAAGTATACAGTAGTGAACCAATGAAAACAGTTAATTTGCATAAATAAAATATTTGTCATTTGTTACATGTGTGCTTATTGCTGAAGTCAGACAACGTATCTATGAAAAAGTTATCAAACATTTAAATCAAAGCTATTAAAGGGGAAATTAGGTTCCATAACTAGCAGACACTATTTCCTGTCACACTCTGAAGGCAATACAAAATTATTTTTGTTCATATTTGACTGTTACGTATCAGTCTATATTAAATAATTTTACAGTACCTACTGTGAAAGTGTCATATGGACAGGAAATGTTATTAACAAGTCCTAAAGTCAAGGTCTATATTTGCACCTTATAGAAATAGAACAGAAATAGTCAATGTTGTATGTGTCTTTCCTTACTAAACTGTCAAAATGAAATGAACAATTAAATAACATTAACAGTATCAATGGAAAATGAATAGTTGGATTATTGTTGTACCAATTTATGTTCATTACTATAGGTCAAAAGAATCAATTCTGTCCAGCTAGTCATTTAAGAGGAAAAATATGGATGAATGGATGGATGGATAATATACTACTGCCTTATTATAATGTATAAATGTAAAATCATATATTTATCAATAGTAACTGCTGGAGGATATATTTAAATAGATGCATTTTGATCATTGTTAACAGAACTGTCAGATCAATGTGCTGCATGATGATCATGTGCCTTCAAAAAAAACAGAGCTTCTTTGTTATGGATGTATGTGCACATTTTCAGTCTTTCAGTAAAAGAAAATTGCGAAATGGCAGACATGATAAAGATGGATTAGAGTCTTGTGATGAGTGGCTGAGAAGCCAAGATTTTGGATCCCAGGATCTGTCAAGTGCTTACATATATTATTTTGTAATTCATTGATCATTTTTATGATGATTGACTAGTGAAAGGAGTTCTTTGTATAATTTCTCTAATTAATGTTTACTTAGAAATATATATAATATATATTTATTGCATCATTAATGTTATCTAAAAAGTCATTCTTAAGGTTGATATTTAAGTCCTTTGACATAATGCTTATAGGTGATGGGTGATATAGAATAGGTTTTTTAACATTTCAATACTTAGAAATTTATTTCAGGAGCTACTGTAAGTTGAAAAAATACAGTGTTAAGTTGAAGTAGGTCTTGTGTTCTAGTAAATATAATAACACTATGTGAATATTGAGATTAGTTGCTGCAACCCACATGAACCACAGGTTTGAATATTTCCTGGTTCTCAGTCATATATAAGAAGCATCTTTCTTCTATGAGTGAGAGAAACCATTTCCTGTCCAAAGTTGCTAAGAGACAACCTTATAAAACGACCATGGGAGTGTAGGCGAGGGGTTTCTGCTGAACAGGATGTGGTTTCAAATAGGTCAGCCAAGCACTGTCAAACATGCTGAAATGCAGCCTGTTCAAACCAATGGTTATCATGTCATCAAACTATTGTTTTCATTCTTCAAATGAAGTCAGTTTTCATGAGAACACATGTTCTACACCCTATGATCCCTTTAAATCCTCCTGTGTGATCTAAAGGTATTTTATTTATGCATAATGTGTGATAAGAAATGAAACATTAGTAGAACTGTAATGAGCAGCTATTTTTTTTAATAATGAGTTATTTTAAAGATTTTTAATAATACATTTGAGACCACTTATTTGACTTCATCTTCACAAGTGCAATGATCTGATTAATGCCTTTTATGTAAGTTATAATTAGATCTAACACCACAAATGGAATAAACTTATTCATCTGAATAATGATGCATCCAGAACTTCTGTCTTGGTACTATTGGACCTCAGTGCTGTGTTTGATATAGTTGACCACAACATACTGCTTGACAGACTGGAAAAGTGGGTGGGACTTACTGGCACTGTGATAAACTGGTTCAAATCTTTTTTACAAGATAGGAACTATTTTGTCGTAGTTGGTAACTACAAGTCAGTGAGTACAAAGATGACGTGTGGGGTTCCCCAAGGGTCCATTCTCGGATCACTTCTGTTCAACATCTATATGCTGACCCTGGCTCAGATCATTTCAACATTTCTTACCACACATACGAAGATGACACACAATTGTATATTTCAGTATCATCACATGACTACAGTCCTTTACTTACACCAAGTAAATGTATTACGTAAAGCACCTTGAATTGTCTTGTACACGAAATGTGCTATACAAATAAATTTGCCTTTGCCAAAATGACAAAAAAATAAGCTTCACAGGTGTATAACCCAAGTCCATCATGTTTGTAGAGTAGCTTTTAATAGATTTCCTCTCTTTTTTTATCCTTTTTCTTTTCATCTTCCAGGAATTATTGAGTAACTTTCTAACATTGTGAGACCATGGCATTGGATTGTATTTTTTTTTTTAATTGTGGAGGTATAAGTGATGTGGCATCCTTTCTAGTTTGCCATGTGAATTGGTTCAATGTTATCTGAGCAAAAGATACAGCAGATTTTTTTTATATATATATATATCCATGAGGTAGACACAGAAACAAAAGAGAAATAAAATAAATTAGTTGAATAAAACAGAACTTCAGTTCATGGCAGCCTTAATGAACAGTCTGGCAGGATGCACAAAAAACAAACAATATAGATAAACTCGTTTTCTACAGTCTGAAGGTAACAGATGCTGATAAATGCATCAGTTTAACTCACAAATGCTTGTTTCAGTGTTTCCACTGTTTGAGAACAGAAACCACCTCCTACTCTTTGAAACAGTTTCTAGTATGACCTGCATTGAAAAACCAAATGAGCCAAAGCAAGACTAAATGTGACATCAAATGACAGAGATCACAGGCTGATCAGTCTAGAATCATTGCTGTATCAATACATGGTGTGTGTCATTCTATCACAGTGTGAGTCCCAAAGCCAAGGTTAGGGGAACTTACAAAAACAAGTAGGATCTACCTTGATAATGTGACCATAGACTATGCTTCTTCTTACTCCTTTTCTAATATATATTATGTGTTGTATGTTTAAGTGTGTTTTTTTTTGTATAATTCTCTCTTTCTTTATTCTTTATTTTACTTATTTTTGTTTCGACATTCATATTTGAAATAAATCCATAAATAGAATTGAAGTGTAAACTGTATTCCTCTCTGACAAAACGTAATATAATAGAAAATCTAGTTTATTGTTGTAAGTTTTGTTTCTCCACATGTTGATTGGACCAAAAAAAAAACAGCTCAGTATAAATATTTCTAATGACTAAACAACCATTTTGTTTGTGTTGTTGCAGCACAATGGAGGATTGTATAAACTGATTACCTGAGATATACATGAGCCCCCCATGGACTGTTCCAGCATGTCCATAGTGTGGCTCTGCCATATTACTCACAAAACTCCACTCATTTTTCTTCAGGTTGTAGCACTCCACCGAGTCTAATCAAAGAAATGTTAGAATTTATTAGACAGTAAAAGCATCTCATGATTATTAGCTGATGATAGGTTCATTTGAAGCACTGTGAGCTAAAGGAATAGGACTAATGAGATCATCATCAGGAGTCATTATCATACAACTCTTTGTAATCATGCTCACCAATCTCCCCTGAGGCATGTCGTCCACCAACTGCAAACAGTTTCCCTTTCAGAGCACTCAGATGGAAGAACGTCCTCTTTTCATTCAGTGAAGCAATCTGAAGCCATTTGTCAAAGCGTGGGTCATAACGGTACGCACTGTCGATGGCAGTCTTACCTTTGGTGTCATAAGTACTTTGGCCTGTGACACAGTAGAGAAAAAAAGAATTCTTAACAAAAAAGATCAATATGGCATTACATACAAAATGAATGAATACATGAATAAAATAAGTGAATGAATAGAAAAATAAAATAAAATAAATAAAATAAATAAAATAAAAAATAAGAGCAAAATGCAAAAAAAATTAGAAAAAGGAAAGAAAAAAAAAGGGAAAAGAAGAAGAAGGAAGGGAGGAAAAAAGAAAACAATAAACAACAAAAAAACTCTATTTGTTACCTACTTTCCTATCTGCTCATTTGTTTTTAGTTGTTTTTTTTGTATATATGTCTATGTTTAGTACTTCAGTTATTGATTATTGGTATTGTTATCATTGTTATTGTTATTATTTTTATTATTATCATCTTTTTTGTACTATGCACTATATTACTACAAGATGTATTTAGGTTGTTGAGGAAGTGAAGAAGGGGTAGGATTAAATAAGCTTATGCTTCATCCTACTCCTTTTCGGACATGTCATTGTTATTATTATTATTGCTGTATTGATTATTGTTGCACTTTGCACATGTTCGAAATAAATCATTCAAATCAAATCAAATCAATACAATACATTATTAAATATAAATATTAAATATTAGTAAATGATCAGTGCATCAAAAACATATCAGTATTGGAACTGCTGGAATAAGTCAGTTTGATCTCTGAACATGATGATGATGTCATGGTTTTTTTTTTCCTCTAATATTGACATATGATATGATTTACAAAAACCATGTGACTTTAGTGAGAAAAAATACTGTTTGCTATTAATAAGTTGTAGACTTCTCAAACATGAACCTGACTGCACACTGCTTTTTGTATGCGACAGGAAAAATGTAAAAAAAAAAAAAATGCACTAAATGTTAAAAACTATTTTAATTAACAGCATATAATCTACATCCAGGTAACTTAAGCTGTTAGACAAATGCAGTTAATGACTAATCATAATTAATAAGTAAGGGAAGCACACTTATTGACAGTGACAATGAAAATCTAGTCTATTGATAAACATTACAATGTACCATTAAAGACGACCATAATACAATAGGATGTACTAATATTAGATTAGACACTATTAATAATTGGGAACAGTGAAACACAGAAGTGTTTGTCTTTTGTTTTTTTAGGTGAAGTTAGTGCATGTTAGACTTTTAAAGTATGCCGAATTTGATTGATCACTATTCCATGGACTGTATTTTTTATTTTTTTTATTGTATCCATCATAATGTACCATCACATTCTATGAGGGTTTGCACATCTTAATTAAAGATCAATGAACATGCTCAGCAGATGCTCTGACCTCCAACAATGAAGAGGAAGCCTCCCAGAAGAGCCACACCATGCTGATAGCGTGGTGCCTCCATGGGCTTCAGGGCTCTCCAGTGGCCTGTCTTCTCATCATACAGCCGGAGCTCTCGACTCACTACCAGCTGCTGTCTCATCACACCACCCAGAGCCAGGATGTGTGTGTCTTCTGAGCGGATTTGAGTACGCTCAGTTTGCAGGGCCGGCTGCATGAACGGCATCATCTGGTAGTTACTGGCCTCCAGCAGCAGGTTGACGCAGGCCGTCTCAGAACGCATCAGGGAGTCTCCTCCCTCCTCATCATCCTGGGAGATCTGAATCAGTTCACTGGGGCTCATCAGAGGGAAGCGAATGTGACGCATCAGAGCATAAACAGAAGGCTGGCGGTTGGGAAGGTCATGTTCCAGCCATTCTCTGGCGATTTGGTACAGCTCCATTTCAGAGAAACCGTTCAGAGAGTTGTTGGACAGAGCATTGGCCATGCTGGTCTCAGACAGCTGGAGGTGGCGTTCACATTGCCTCAAAGCTGAGAGATTCTGGCTCACAAACTCACCTGGGGATAATTTAACACAAACCAAGATTAAAGCATTTTTTTTTTTTTTACCAATTTGGGGAATTAAGTTGTGCTACTGTATATAAGTGTAATCTTAATGTAATGTGTCATTGAAGACTATTGTAATTTCTGCTTTCACCAGTCAGCTGCAGACATGTGAACTGCAGGGTGTTGAGAAATGATTGCAGCTGAAAAAGGAGCAAATACTCTTTAAATTATTTTTATTACATCTTTGTGGATCCCTATTTCTATTTCTGACATTAATTTGAATGTTTCCACTGAAAAATTTAGAGATGCATTTAATTTTAGGTATATGAGAAGTTAAACCACTGACACTAATGTGCAGGTATTGTGTGTATATATGGTATATGGTATATAGTGTTGATATGAAACCATTCAGCAGTTTATTTGTGAATGGACTGGAAAATGATATGTGGAAAAACTGCACTAGTGGTTTCAATGCATATGCTTTTTTTGGTCAAGGTTTGAAAGTATCAACTACTTTCAATGGTGCAGAGGTTTGATAATACTCTCACCTTATTTATGCTGATTCATAAGAAACAATACTTGCTTCATTGTTCTTCCAGTTCCTGTCTAATTTCTCACCTATGTTAATCTGAACGTCTTCCAGATGCAAGTCTGTGGCTATACGCTCCACCTCAACACAGTTGTCAATGGTCACCTACAGAACAGAAATTATATTTTCAGTCTCATACACATGTTATTTGATATTTTAATGAGAAAGCCACAAACAAAGACACACTTCACATTCTTCATGCACTCCTGCAACATCATCAATAAGTAGGAAGGACAATGCAGCATATATTTGCGATGCAGATGTGCAACTACGTCAGCTAAATTTTCCATGAAGCTGAATATAGTAACCTGGCATTGAAAGGTGACATGTTAATCACTTCTCACCTCACTGCTCAGCAGCTGATTACAGAAGCTCAGAACAGGCATGACCTGCAGAAAGTTTGCAGCTTCTAGTGTGTCCTGAAGATTCCCCATGTCGAGGCTGACTTTGGATGTGTAAATGAAGTCTATGATGTTCCTTAAACCCAACTTAGTGACCCCATGCAGCTTAATCTCCTTCATCTCCTGCTCCCTCATGCCTCCTGAGCAGAGTACAAATAAAGACAAGGTGAACACATGAGTCTGTAGTATTTTACAGCTGATGCCATAAACTCTGTCTGCTCATACAAATATACATACAGTGTACAGTTTAACTTTAATGATCCCAGGGGGAAATTCACTTTCAAATTCTCAATGTTTTTTTAATTTCTTTTGTAAAAAAAAAAAAAATCATTTTGAGGTGTAACTGAAGGAAGTGTATGTTAACATGCCAACACAAACTTCCTCTTTTGTTTATGACTGGCTAAGTACATTAGTGTAGAAGAGTGAACCCAGTATAAACAGTATGCTTCATTGTGGGTTAAAATGACTAAAGAGAAAGAGGAGAAAAGAGAAGTAGCATTTAAACATTTCATCATTTAACTGATCTCTGACCAATTAACTCTGAAGACTGAGATCAGTTGATTAATTAAGTCCAGTCTGGTGTCCTGCTGCTTGGTTGGAACAAAAACCTGCAGCCACACTGGCCCTTTGTGGAATAGTGTGGATATGCCTGATCTAAACACATGTGGACATGGATGTTATTGTGTTTTTCTTGGTTTGCTTTGGGTCGGCAACCCTGGTCCTGGAACACCACTGTCCTGCATGTTTTAGATGTTTCCCTCTTTCAGCACATTATCAGTCTTCTGCAGAACTTTATGATAGGCTGATTATTTGAATCATGTGTGTTGAAAGAGGGATACATCTAAAACATGGGTGGGCAATTAATTTTCCTATGGGGTCACATGACAAATTTTGATAGTTATTAAGGGCAATTCACCCATAATATCTCTTTAAAAAAAACAGTAAATGAAACAATACAATGAAAATGTAGAGCCCAGAATACAACTATTTAATGAATATTCACAAAAACATTTGTGAAAATGTATAAAACCAGCTCCATATTAACTTTACGTAAAAGAAAATCCTAACTGCAGATGTGTTTGTGTATGTCAGTTCCTTTTCTAACTTCAATAAAGAAATACTTAAAAGTCCATATTTTGTTAAAATCTCTGCATTCTTAATCAAATTTCCTTTCATTTTTTGGTGTTAAGCTGACATGAATGGGCTGAAACTGAGCAACAAATCAATTTGGTACATAAGTCTTATGCTGAATGTGAATATTTAGCAGATCCTTCAAAATAAATGCTGTATGTTATATATTTGCATTGACTTTTAATTTGCTAGTGACCTCATATGGGCCAGTCAGGGCCAGCCATTGGGCCGCATGTGGCCCCCGGGCCTTATTTTGCCCAGGTCTGATCTAAAATATACAGGACAGTGACACCCTAGGACCAGGGTTGCGACCTCTGCTTTGCACAAAGGAGTTTTTTTTTTGTCACTGGCTTAATGTCACCATGCCACCTGTGTTGCCTCACCTGTGAACATTGCCTTGAAGTAGTCACTGGATGAAGCCATGATGACTCTGTGGACTGGGAATCTTTCATTACTGTCCCCGGGAACCAGGATCACATCACAGAGAACATCACTAGCCCGAAAGGAATCAAAGCCCTTTGTAAAAAAAAAAGAAGCAATAAAGGGTGTTTTATTTTTACTAGCTTTTGGGGGAAACCTTTCAATAACATGGATACTAATGACAGATTAGCACCCTAAGTTTAGTGGAAAATAAATAGATTTAAACAAATAAGATTCAATACATGCAACACAGATGCTCCATGTTCCGTGCAGCTGAACACTTTACACAGTGGTCGAGGGGGAAGTTTTGGTTTCATAGCTTTGTCGGGTCGTTTTGGTGGCATGGCCATGGTTGGGGGAAGAGAAACCGGAACTGGAACCGGCACTGGTGGAGGTGGAGCAGGTGGCAGGATTCTGTCATCTACCAAAGAAAGGAAGAGAGGTTACTGGAGATTGACAACCTCCTGTTACAGACTGTAACTCTGAATCTACTGAAATTGTGGAACTCTATTTATTTACGATGAGCAAGAATGACTACGCTGAGAAAACGAAAGATATCTTGATTAATGGACACGTCATTAGTGTTTTTGTCATGGAGGTGGGGAAAAATAGACTCTAACGCTCAGTGTTGAAGGGAATAATTTAATTTATTTAAACAAAAACAGGTGAGAAAAACCAACAAAAAACGGGGGAAGTCAGAGTACTTTATGTATAGGAGGGATGAAAGTCTGGGTTAAAATATAGCAATGATCCCACAGTGCACTGCTGCAGACAAGAGCTTTTTATAAAGCTGATTAAGAGGCGCCACAGCCATGCAACATGTAACAGATGAAAATGATTGATGAATGTGTTCATGGTTGGTTTCATGTGCACTGGTTTTATGACTGAATATAGACAGTGAAGTTATAGCTGGGTTGGATATATTACATAGTAAGTGAATATTTAGTCCTTGAAGCTAATGTGTTGAAGCCACAAAATGAGCAACATAATGAACTAAGTGACTTTGTCCAGGTCCATATTGTGACTGTGATGACTTGTCCAGATAAGTCCAGTTTTTCTCTTACTGTGCAGCTGTAACCTGGAACACTCTCCAAAACCATCTGAAACTGACTAGACTTTTAGCATTAGGACAATTTAAATCTTGAATCACATTTTACCTCCAGCCCCTCCTGTTTCCAGGTAGATGTCTGTTTTTTAGATCTTCTTTATCACTTTTACTTTTTGGTAATTGTAATATGGTATTGTATGTTTGTCAAATATATTGTTATATCCTCCTGAGACCCTTAATCGTATTTTGGGGACAAGAAAAAAAGTTGTCCACAGCAAAAAAAGACAATTATTCAACATAAAACTTGTAGTTTCCTGGGTCTCAAGAGGTTAAATCCATACTAATAACTTATTTTATTTTCATCTGCTCCTGTTTTTTTTTTTTTTTTTGGTATTTCTAATATGTGCATCGTATGTCTTGGCTATATTGTAAATGAAGTTACTTGCTCAACACATTCTTGAGTTTAAATAAAGGTTAATAAATAAACAAACTGCAGGTCTTGTTGGGAGCTCTTGGCTTGCAGTGGTTAGTACTGAACAATAATGGACTAAAGAAGGATATCCTCCTCTCTTTTGATAATCGTATGAGCTGCTGGATACATAAATTGGATCCAAGCAGGTCTACTTCTCTATTTCCGAGACTTCAGGGATCTGGTGCTAATGAACCTGGTGCAGGTCCCACAAGACACCCATCAGTGGTCTGGTGGAATCTGGGCCCCAGGTCAGGACTGTTTTTTGTGAATAAAAGGGAATCTACAGAATATTAGACATAATGTTCTGCTCTCATAGTTGAGATCTGGTTGTTGTTCCTTAGATACTTTCAGTTGGTATTAAACACTTCATACTGGGAACATGATGTAGAGATGCTCTGACTCAATGGTATCCATTTTGCTTTGAGGTCTACATGTTCACTTGTTGCCTAATACTGTATACCCCAGTTCCATTGTCATGAGATAATCAACATTAATACCACGGTGTCTTTTAGGAATAAGAATGTCATGGCTGATATATGAAAACAGCGTCTTTTCACATCTTTGTCATTTTCAGTATAGATGTCTGAAGTCATGTTATGATCAGTTTCTTGTCATAATATGACCCAGAAGAGTTTAACTGGAAATCTGAAATCTCATTTGTTTTCCATAAATATTATTATTGAGTGTTGTTGTTTCTGTATTTATTCTTGTTTATGGTTTTCATTTTATATGTATGTATGTATATATGCATCAGATATAGTTAATACATTATAGTTGATACAGTAAGAAGGGGTGGGATTTTGTAAGTTTTAACTTCCACCCAATCCTTTTGAACATGTTTGTGTTGTTTTTTACTGTACGTTTTATTTTCCATTTTTTAAACGATCAAATAAATTGAATAAAAAAAAAAAAATTAAATGAAAATTCATAATTAACCCTTTATTGGCAAATTATTACTTTTGATAATTTTCACATATATATAAAATATACATGTGAATATTATCAGTATTATCAATCATGCAAGATAGTGACAGGAACAGTTACAGTGAGGACAGTGAGGCACCAATCTGAGGTTGAATGTGGGTCACCAGGGTCTGTAAGGTCCATGAAGTAATAGTACAAATGTAAAAAATGATGTTCAAAGGGATTATGTGGATTTGGACAGGGGTGTGCATGTATGTAGATGAATGAAGTTAACTTTAAGACATCATATGAGACAGTAAACAGAACGATCCACAGCTGGAGAAGATTATAATGGATCAGTGGGTGGTCATGCATAAAACTGCGGTTTGTGTCCCGAGTCAAACCATGACTCATTTCCATTTTTTCCCTTAATATTTTCAGTTTTCAGTCACAGTTTTGTTACATTTTGGCACTATAATACATGGCTTTAGAAAGGTTCATGGTTAAGTTTGAAGTACAACCTTATACAGTGTGTGTGTGTGTGTGTGTGTGTGTGTAAAACTACACAACTGCCTTCTTGTTACCCTTCATTAAACCCTCCTTCATACCCTCTACTAATCTCTCAAGGCATCAGGAATTATGAACACAATACTTTTTCTGTGTATTCATCTTGTTTTGGTTTCAGTTATATTTTATGAACAACATCATAAATCTCACTGTCTTTTATCCATTTCTTTTCTCTATAAGACATGACCTGTAATTGTGATTGCACACCTTGCAGCTCAGGTCTGTTTGGTGGTGGAGGAGGAGGTCTTTCACGTTCAGGAGGCGGTCCACGAGGGTCCCTGGACTGAGTCCCGGCTCCCCGTCGAGAGCGTCTAAGGCTCAGCTTCCACGGGCTGCTGTTGTCACTACCCCTGAAGATGGAGGAGACGTAGCAGAGACACTGAACAATGAGAATCATCAGGAGGGAATCCTGGAAACTCCAGTGTGGTCAACATGACGTCAGGCTTTAGGCTTTGAAATACAGCTGTTCTCACACAACATTTATTCTTTTCACAGTTTCATATACTTAATTAATGGTGCTGTGGTTAGCACTCATGCCTCACAGACAGAAGGACCCTAGTTCCCACACCAGACCTTTCTGTGTGGAGTTTACATGTTCTCCTTGTGTCTATGTGGGTTTTCTCCACATACTCCAGTTTCCTCCCACCATCCAAACACATGCACTGATAGGTTAATTGGTTAATCTAAATTGTCTATAGGTGTGAATGTGACAGTGATTGTTTGTCTATATATGTTCAGCCCTGAGATGAACTGGAGACTCATACAGGGTGTACCCCGCCTTCACCCATTGTAGCTGGATTAGGCCCCAGTGACCCTAGTGAGAATAAAAGCTTCTATAGAGCTAACACATGAATTAACTGTTTAGTTTTAATTTATGATCACAAAGTATATATATATATATATATATATATATATATATATATATATATATATATATATATATATAGTATTTAAATATTTGTAACATGATACATACGTAGATTTCTTATAATCTATGTTTATGAATTATGTTTTCATTGTTATTGTGAAGCTTTATGTTGGTGAGGTTTTAACACTTTTCATGTACAAATAAACTTGTTGGTGTTATCTATTGCCCTGTGTTTGAAATGCAGACAATGAAACCATTATGTACTCCAAAATGTTTGGCTTCTCTCATTCATCAAACTTAAACCACACTATTAAAGGACAGTTCACTCACATGGTGAAATAAAGAAATCAAGCTCATGCCTCAAACTTTCATCAATTATGATATAAATAAACATTTTACCCCATTTCATCGGGCTCTCTGGGTTGAGGACTGTTGTCACGCTGATTAGACCTCCTAAATCGAGACAAAACATGGGTAAATATGGGCAGAAACACATTTAAGGGAAATAGTTTAAACATTGAAACAGGATCTGTTAAAAACAGCTGGTCTGTATGATAGGTCTTTTGTGTTATGACAGTGCGTGTGTGATTGTAGTCTATGGAAAATGGAGTGAAAGTGATCACATTTTAATACTGACATGAAAAAAATAATTTGTCAGTTTTCTAAATGTGATTACAGAAGATATATCTTATGGTTAGAAGAAAAGAAAGAAGGAAAATGTTATTTGACTTTAAATGTGCTGTACAGTTTGTAGCATCTTTGTTCCCAATTGTAAAATGTTGAGAAATCATATTCTTTTTAAATACTGATATAACTGACAGAAGTACTGTAGCCCAGCCAGGATATCAGCCTGTGATGAGGTAAGGTTGGGGGGTTGGGGGGTATTTAAGGCATTTAGATGTCACCCTTCTCCAACACTCAAAGCAGTAGGTCATTATCAGGCTTCGACAGGACTTGATAACGAGCTGATCATTTGAATCAGGTGTGTTGTCACAGGGTTACGTCTAAAACAGGGTTGAACACCTCTGCTCTACAGTGTTTTGGTTGTGTTTGCAGCACCTGTTTTGTCCTACAGTCGTACATAGAAGAGCTTTAATAGTGGAACGAGTTTTCAGACAAATTTCACACAATCACAAAATATGTGAATAACAAAATATTTGAAAGTATGAAAGTCTTTTTTTGTGTTTTTTGTGTTTGTGTGGCTGGAGTAGATAGACAGTGACAAAAGGATTTCTCTGTATCTTGTTAGCATGAAAAAATATCAAAACTAAGTTCTTGACAGTTTAATTTTATTTATTTTTTTTAAATTTCATTTTATTTTATACAGAGACAGTGTATAATTTTATATTGACCACAAAGGAAAGATGCATTGTACCAGGTTATAGCAAAAATGCTAATTTCCACCTGTAGTCCCAGGACAAGTTGATGTTACAGTCTTAATACTGATTTTAATATATAAATGGACAGATGACCATGATTTACATTATCACTATTTACATAATTACATATTAAAATGAATTTAATAGAAGAAATTCATATAAACCTTCCCACCCCTATAAATCCAATAAATACACGCTTACTTATTTAAATTTAGACGTGACTACAAACTTGATTTTCTAACAGCCACTTCTTAATTAACTCTGCTAATTTTTTGTATGTAGTACATGATAAAATCTCTGTTGGTAGTGAGTTCCACTGAGCTATAGAAGTTACAGAGAAAGCTGTTTGAGCAAAAGCAGTTCTACACTTTGGAATGCTGCATTCTCCCCTCGACGTAGATCGAGTTGCTGGAGTTATTTTGTCAACACACGAGGCTACAAACCTTTTTAAGGGAGGTACAGCGATACTATGGATAATTTTAAAGAGCAGGCAAACATTAGAATAGAAATTCTAACTTTGAAAACTTTATATTCTATTATAGAATATAAAGTTTTCAAAGTTCAGAAGTTCATATTTTATAAGAATGGAGCAGTGGTGATACTGCCTGGATTTCGATATGTCACGTCTGGGATGTTTCATTATCTCACTGTAAGACCCAGTTTTAACCTTGATAGAACAGAGCACCTGCAGAAGTGAGCGTGACATTGACTAAAGAGTGATTCTCAAAGTAGATGCATGCGCTGTCCAAACATTTTTTTCCAACACTGCCAGTTTTGTTTTGATCCTTTCCATAAATGAGAAAAGCAGAGGAATACAGTGATAATTGCAATAACAATAATTAGTAGTACGTAAGTAAAATTTTATTTATATAGCACCCTTCACAGTACAAGTACACAGAGTGCTTTACAAACCAGACAATAAAAACATCATACACAAATATAAAATAGAAAGAAATAGAGGAGAGAGGCTAACAATTAAACACTAGTTTAAAAAAGTACGTTTTAAGTTAAATCTTAAAAATGTCTGTTGTCGGAGCCGTTCTCAGACTTAGGGGGAGTTCATTCCACAACTTTGGGGACGTCGCCTCAAATGATCTGTCCCCCTTTGTTTTTAACCGGGTCCAGGGTACTGAGAGGAGAGCCAGGTCGGAGGATAATGTAATTACAATTACATTGTCAGGACTTTGTTTTGTCTGTAGTTTTATTATTGTATATTTTTTAGTTGTACTGTCATTGTCTTTGACATTTTGTAACCCTGTCATTTGTTTGGAGCCCTCAAAGAGTTTTTACTGCAATACTATAGCTGCTTACAGTAGGATCTAAACTAAACTAAACAATGTACAATCACAGAGATGTAGATTATATTGTTTTGACCCCAGATGTCTGATGAAAGCGGAACATAGTTTTCTTTTTTGTAGTTTTTCTCTGAACTAGTTTTTGTGTCATGTAGCAGTTGCCAGAGATGACTGATATCACTTTCCTTTATATGGATGTATTACACTATTGTCGCTTTTTTTTCTATGTCATGTACAAGGTTTGACTTTAGTCTTTTGTGTTCACAGTACAAAAGAAAAACATCCTTCAATGAACTTAAACGTCACTAATGTTGAGTAGTAAATCTGTTCTCACAAAAAACAAAGCAAAATTAGGCTTTATATGGTATTATTTACTGAACAGTAGTGACTCTCTCTGTGCTGCAAAGTGAAATACGAGTTAGTTAAGTATGTTATCAAATTAAATGAGCTGCATCACAAACCTTGTAGCTAATATTGTAAATGTTTGGTGGTCTATAAGGATGTATTACCACTTCATTATTCTTAAGAGTAAATAATACATGATACACGGACTACATAAATCACATTTCTTTTTGATCAGTCACAATTCCCTGTAACACAACTTCACCTTTTGCACTTCTCCATTCCTATCTCAGTGAATCATACTACTGTGTTGTATAATATGAGCTGTTTAAAGGACACACATGATAATTTTTTTGTCAGTTTTGATATTTGACACTAGAAACCTAAAACTTTGCACATCATTTCCCAACTAGCACACAACTCAACAGTTATGAGGTTCAGCTCAGAGAGGATATCAAGCTGATCGGTGCAGTTAAAGGACAGTAAGGCCATCTTACTATTTTTGTACAGAATCAGCGTCTCTCTGATGCACCCACAGTGACTTACCCTCGACAGTGTCCTGTGAGTCAAGTTCTGGTTCGGTTTTGGTCAAAGCGAAAGTAGTCAAGGCAAATTTTATGGGGTCACGAAAATAAAATGTGTGTCTTCTCAAAACAATATGTGTTCGAATGAGTGATTTATTTGCAAAACAAAACCATCACGGAACAAAAACTCACACCTCATAATTAGAGATGTGTTCATATGTCTGAACTAATGTTGTCATGTTGTTGAGTTGCCATGCTTGTTTAGGGGGTCAAAGTTGAGCTCAAAGTGCACGGAAAAAAATAATCCAAGCAGGAACAATAAAATGTTTTTCTCAAACCCCCCAACCTGCACATGCTCAGAAAGGGCTCGCTGTCATGAATGTGTGTGAGTGATGAGAGTCATCCCTGGCGACCGTGTCCCTGACATATTCGTCCTCGTGTGATCACTGTCCTGTCGTGGCTCAGGCCTAATAATCTTGCTAAGATTTGTTGAAATACGATTTGAAGATCTATTGTCTAAGAATAAATTCTTTATACCTCACTGTAAAGTTACTCTTTAGGTGATTATTATGTCTTATTAATGTCACCCAACATTGGTAGGGAGAGATTATTATAACGTGTGTGTTTGTCTATCTGATTCATTTGAGTAAAGGTCAAAGGTCAAGCAGAAAGGTCAAAATCACATTATTGCCTCCAATTCAAGAGTGAGTTGTCATAGAAACTTGACATTGGCACAAAATAGGGGCGAGATTAGACATTCTCTGGATACTTGTTTTAAGTGTGGTGAGATATTGTGACTAGAAATGAGAAAAAATGCACTTAATAATAAGATTTAGATCCTTTTCCAGTGTGTATTTCCTTGCACCTGTACCTTTAACTGGTGACTCTCCCTGTTCCTGACATATTAATATACTGACAAAGGTATTGGTTAAGTCTGTAAATGACCGTGTGACCATCCAGGATGCAAATGTATTAAAATATCGTAAATATATAAAGAGATCCAACATTTTCTTTTCCATAATGTAAGTCTGTAGTGATGCTGTATATTTAGTGAATACCATGAACCTCCAGTCCTACCCTGAAGCCCAGTGTGTGGCCCCTGACTGTGATGCACTGAGCTGTAGATGCCTCACACACACACACACACACACACACACACACACACACACATACACACACACGTCAATCTACAGTAAACACACAGAGAGGCATGTGAGGCTGATGGTGACTTACCTGGTGGAAATCCTCCTCAACAGGCTATATGCGAAGCTCCCCTCCAGCCTGTTCGTTTAACCAAACAGTGCTCTGAGAAGAGAAGAGAAAATGTCTGCTGCACACTGCCAGCTGGGTGGAGAGTTGACACATCTGGGTGAGCATCACCGTTTCTTGTTGCCTTAACCGAGACCTCAGTCACTTCCTGTGCTACTTCTCTTTCTTGCTGTCTGCGTCTTTTTCCGCATCTCAGTGCTCCCCAACCCGCAATACTTACAATTTGTTAGACGAAAAAAGATAAATCGCATAAGCTCATTTAAGGTTAATTTAACCCATAAAGACCCAGTGGTACTTTTGCAGTTCCTAAATATTAACCTTGCTTAGTGAATTATCATCATTTATTGTTATGATATCCTCTGTATTTTGCTCTTTTTGTTTGTGAAAGTCATGTATTTTCCTACATTTAATTATTTAGTGGTCATGTGGATGTTAAAAGCACAGAATAAAGTTGAGGATCATTTTATGAGAACCAGAGAAAACATAAGAAAAGCAAATATATCAATAACTGATTAGGGTCCACTATCATTTATTCAACTCCATTGTTTTTACTGGTGAATCAATGTTTTAGAAGATGACAGTGTTTCTATGTTTCTACATTTTTAATAAATGTTTTTGTAAATGTTGTCTACATTGACAGCCATGTACATTCATTTATGTAGTTAATTTCAGTTTGTCCTGGTCATTGAGGTGTTATCTGATTCTCTTGTTTAATTGAAATATGGTTAAAAAAAAGTCATATAAGCAGATACACTTTAAAGATTTTAAAGTTAGAGTCTCATACAGGTCATTAACTTCTCTTGATAAAACCTTCTCATTAGACATTAATTACCTTCGCTAAGGAGGTTATGTTTTTGCTAGACTTTGTTTGTCTGTTTGTTAGTTAGCAAGATAACTCAAAAAGTTATGGACGGATATTAATTGAAAATTTCATGTCATGTTGGTGGTGTCACAAGGAACAAATTATTAGATGTTGGTGATGATCTGGAAGAGATCCTGGATTTTGAATCACTTTGAAATTTATTCTCCATTTACCACAATGTAAAATTTCAAAGTGCTTCCAGATCATCACCAAAATCTAATCATTTGTTCCTTGTGACACCCCCAACACGTTACAGAATTTTCATCAAGATCTGTCCTAAAGTTTTTGAGTTATCTTGCTAACTAACAGACAAACAGACAAACAAACTCCGGTAAAAACATAACCTCCTTGGCAGACCTCTCATCATTTGGAGGGGGAATGTCTGCTTTGGTGGAGGTTTGCGCTCTCATTGCTTTCCTAGTTGTGTAATATTTAGTAACAGGTAGCAGTAAAGAAGCAGATAGGTGCAATCTGATTTCATTCTTCTCCCTGTGAAAGGCTCTCCTTCTTAAAGCCAGTGCCTGGTTTGTCTCTTTTGAATGATATAATTAAGGTGATGCTACGATTGAGGATGGTATGTGCTGGTAATGCACCATAATGACACCTGCTACAAAATGTAAAGTAGGACAAAAAGAGGAAGTCTAATCTGAACTACAGCTGAAACTTGTGGTACAACACAGAAGTGGAGGAGGCCTCCACTGTATGAATAAACAAAACACTCAAGGGTAGAAATAAACAGTGATTCTCATCATGTTATGATCATCATTCTATGAGAAAAACCTCTGAGAAATGTTCTGTACAATTACACTATAAAAAAAATAGCAGCTGACATATCAAATTGTTCATATTTACAAAGTAAAATGTAGATTTAACATTTTAAACATGTAAATTTAATACTGAATGTAAACAGTAAATGGACTGCACCTTACATACAGTAGACCTACATGTTGCCTACATCCTTTTATAAAGCCACCAGGCCCTACTGGGAGTCATTTAGGATTCAGTGTTTCCTTTTTACTGTGTAGATAAGGAGCAGACATTGTTTTGAGGTTAAGAGGTAGACATGGGAGGTTTTTTCCCCCTGCCATCCATGTGATTATTCTGCAGTTAGATCCCCTTAAATGTTACACCTCCACCCCATAGTAAATTACCAACTTTGAACCTAACAATTTACAGGATTTTTTCTCTTGTAACATCTATTGCCCTTTTTACCTGAGTATGCACACAGTTTGTCCCCTTTAAATGTTGTGGTATGTTGAACCTGGTATTAAGGCTCTACATTTAACTTCAACTTCACTTGTACAAAGTAATGAAGAAAAATTCTACTTGTGCTTTAGCTCCACATACACAGCTATAATAATTATAATAATAATAATAATATCTAAACATTCATGCATTTCCTGAAGAAATTGTAACCCGTGTGCTTGTCTCTTGCCAGATCGGTGGAGTTGTGACGTTAAAAGAAGAAATATCTGCTGTTCACTTCATACGTGGAATCTGTTTGTCAGTGTTTGTGGAATGACTTAGTTCTGCTAAAGCCCCTCCCACATTCATGTTAAAGCCCCTCCCTCAGTCTGTGTCAGTCATGTTAAAGCCCCTCCCACAGTCTGTGTCAGTCATGTTAAAGCCCCTCCCACAGTCTGTGTCAGTCATGTTAAAGCCCCTCCCACAGTCTGTGTCAGTCATGTTAAAGCCCCTCCCTCAGTCTGTATCAGTTTTGTTTGCAAGCACACAGGGAACAAATATGAACAATAGTCTCCTGTGCCTTGCATTACATGTAAGCACACGGGGAATAAATCCAGAAGAAATCAATAGGTCTTCATCACCTCAGCAGGATTTTATTCAACCACAAACTGATGTGTACTGTACTTATTACAATCAACCCCCCAAAAGCCAGACTTTTACAAAGTACCTCCACCCCCTTCACACCAAATGCAAAAATACATTTGTTATCCACACACCAACTCTGCCACCAAATTCACTTTCACCACCCTCAACTTTCTTACAATCGTACACTCTTTCATGAACACGCCTTGGATGTCAGAATTACCTATCAAGTCATTCCAAATTAAATACATTCAGAATATGCATTGGATATTTTTGCATCCGTTTCAGGATAAATAAGCAACCATCTTCAGTTTCATTTTCATGATGTGCTCTGACAATTTGCGTGGTCCAGTAGTGAGTCCTGTTTTGTCATTAGCGCTGTCCTCTGTTGGTATCTTAGAGTTTAGAGAACTGAATGAGGTTCCTGTTGATTTCAGCTACACTCCTGCAACCTGGTTAAGGTAAAAAAAATAAATTAAAAAAATAAATAAATAAATAAAAAAAAAAAAAAAAAAAAAAATATATATATATATGTATTGTATGTATGTTTATATATACATACAAAAACATATTTGTTAAGGTCAACACAAAGCAGTGTACGCTGTACTTATATAGGCACAGACACATTATTTATTTACTTTGAGATCATTGGTTTTAAATGAGATTTCATCTTCTCTGACTCACCTGATAAAGCCATGGACAAACGAAACTCATCATTTAAGATTTGTAGCACTTCTCTCACTCCCTCTTCACCCTTAAAGACAGCAAAACTACAATAAAACACTGATCAAAACCTGCAAAAATGCACAATTGCTTAAAAACAGTCTTCAAATGGATTTTAGTTGTAATGTCTGCTCTTGCTCATGTTTTCTCCATTACACTGTTGGTATGACATGATATTCTACTATTTTGTATTGGTTTGTGAAGGATGCTACAAAGACTACATCTCTGTAGAATTTAGTCTGCAAACATATGAGAATTACTCCTTTTGTAAAAAAAATTTAATGATTCAAGAAACACCTGTGCAAATTGCAAACACTAGAGACTTCCCACCACATAAACCTTACACCATAACCCAAACTCAGACAATGTGGAGGACTAAACTGTTGCCTCCAAGGACAGTAGAGCTGCTGCATAATGTTACAGACAAAAAAACTCTTCACCAGCTTGTTGTGTGTAGAAAAAAAAGTTTCTCATAGTAGTACCATAGCATACCTTGTATGCCAGGCCCCACACTGCTGGTCGTCCAATGAACACACACTTTGCTCCCAGTGCCAGCGCCTTCAGCACATCACTGCCTGTCCTTATTCCTCCGTCCACGTAGACCTCGATCCTGCCCTGGACTGTGTCCACGATCTCTGACAGTGCATCAATCTATAAGCACCAAGGATGGTAAATGCTCTGCACACTGTAGATTTTGCAGTGTTAATTTGGAGAAAATGGGACCAAATACACTCTAGAAGAAGTTAAATAAACTCTCTAAGTGTTGATTTAACACTGCAAAATTTACTCTGCACTTATATATAGTGCTGGAGTGTAAAAGCACTGCATTACAAGTAAAAGTCCTGAATTGAAAATGATATGTGAGTAAAAATAAGATGTTATCAGAAAAATGTACCACAGATTAAAAAAAATGTGTTTTTATCACTATCATATACATGTAAAAGTATTTGTATATAATTGGGTAGTTCAGTATAATGGTGCATTCATTCTGAATAAATAATAATTTGCTAATAATATGTTTATTATGTAAATAATAACTATAAGTATCAAATAAATGTACTGGAGTGCAATGTTTCCTCCTGAAATATATTATCAATATATCCTCATTAAGCACAAGTAGAAAGGAGTACATTGATTAAGTTAATGTACTTGGCAATATTCAAGCACTAGTTACTGACTTAAATTACCACTAAAATCATAAAATGTGCTTACCGAGGCCGGGCCTCCGTCCAGTTGCCTGCCCCCGTGGTTTGACACAATGATGCCCTGGACACCATGCTCTACAGCCAGCTCAGCATCCTCTTTAGTCAGGATACCCTTGATGATGATGGGCAGGCGGGTGATGGACTGCAGCCAGTACACGTCCTTCCAACTGATGGACGGATCCAAGGTGTTGGCTGGGATCCCATACTCCTCTGGGCCTCCAGTCTCCTGCTGTGATAGTGTAAGTGTAAGAAGTGTAGCTGCTGTTAATGTCTATTGTTGTGGTAAAGTGTCTGTACCAGGAATACTTCTAATAATTCTGCTTATGGTCCAACTGACGGTGATTGCTTACAGTGATGTAAGTGGATAAATGATAGTTATTTCTTACACATTTTCTACTTAGGAATATTTCTAATTAGTCTTGACATTTCATAAGCCTCTGCTTTTAGTGTCTGACTTGCTGTGGAATTAAACAAACAAAAAAAAAATCAAGTGTGCACCTTCCAAGAGTTAAATACACATGAACTGAGGTACAACTATTATACTAGCTAATTATGTGACTGTAATACTGTTATCTTGGTCAGGCCCTCCTTAAAAAAGACACCCTCTTATTAATGGGGCCAAACTGGGTAACCCATAAAGACCCAGTGTTACTTATCTGGAAGTTGTAAAATAGTTTTTTTTTCCCCTTATATAGTCCTTTTCTTAACTGATTTATCACCATTTATTGTGGTATTGTTCTCCACATTTTGCAGTTTGATGATAATGACTGTGTTTCCCTGTTCATTACAGAACCTCTGAAGATCCAAATGGGTCTTATCTGATGACCATGAAAAGATGACAAACTGCATTTCACACCAATTATCATTATTATTATTATTATTATTATTATTGACAGGGTTAGTGGCGCAACATTAACTAATTTAGATCAGCACATGCTTTTGTTTTAATCTTTATGAGTTGAAAGTTAAATAAAAACTACTACTATAATAACATACATCTCTATAAATAATTATTCTGACATAATACCTGTTACCTATGACACATGTCATGTTGGTTATATAAACCCCCCTCCACCATCACCACCACCACCAAAAAATAGAAAAAGAAATACCAGTACCTGAAAGACTCCATCAAAGTTCTTGACTTTGAGATGTGGTGGCAGCTTGAACTGATTGCGGATGTCGTCGCGCCGTTTTCCTGTATAGGGTACATCCACTGTGAGGACCAGGGCCTTGTAGCCGAGGGCCTCAACACGGTGCACAATCTGTTCTGACAGCTTACGGTCCCGGTACACATACAACTGGAACCAGCGGTAGCCGTTTGGTGCTGCTGCTACAATTTCTTCCACTGAGCAAGTGGAGTAAGTGCTGGTGATGTAGCAGGTGTTGAGAGCCTCGGTGGCTGTGTATGAGTCAGAGGTTACATTTTATTACTGTCACTTTAAGTTAAATAGGGGTAAAACTTTCAGTGACCAGACCTCACTTTTACCAGTTTACACTCTCAACATTATATATATATGCAGTGAATATTAACACTTCCCCTTAAAAAGGTTGGAAGGACTTGTGTCTGATGACATACCCAAATATATATTTTATATATAAAACCTACAGGGAGATGACATTTGGTTACAAGATACTAGAAGTGATATAAATTCCTGAAAACTAAATATGCTAATTTCAGTGAAAACTATTTTCATAAATATATGTTGCAAATTATCATTTCACAGATGTTTAGCACAATTTTCAGCTGCAGTCAGTGAAAAACAAGTAATTTATTGACATGTATAAACACAAACAGTACTAATTATATTTGGCTCAGAAGGCCATTACAGAAAGTATTTAATTTCTGAAATATCCCACAAGCTAAACTTTACACATAATTGTTAAAAAAAATAGATGATTGTGAGAAAAGTTAAGTTATATTTGAGCTAAAATTAAATGACCTGATGTGAAATGATGAGTACATTTTACTAGCTATCATTTACACTCTACTCTGCACCAACATGATGAGATTAGTCAGAACCAGTACATGATTTCAAGCTGCGAATGCAATTCCAAAAATGTAAAACAATGTAACACATAGGTTGTGGGAAAACTGAATGTCATATGTTTTATTGTCTTGATGAATAGAGTGAAAGATGATGTTTTCATCTTTAAGTCCATGTTAGTGCTGCCATCTAGTGTCACAACCACCACTTTGAAATAAACAATTAAAGGCTTTTATCAGTTTCAGAGATTTCAAGAACTGAATTTCTAATATATGATCCCGTATGAGAAAAAAACCTATAATCTGAATGGAAATTTTCCATTCTTTTTTCAACTCAAGGAAAAACAATTATCCTTCAGATGAAATAACGTATGACAGTCACCAGGATCCACATTCATATCATTCTGCTTGAAGAGGTGATATTCCTTCTCTAACCTCTAACCGACCCACAAACACTAGCACACACAGACAAGACAGTCCTTACCTCGGGCTGTAGCCACTTCTCCTTCATGCCAGGCCAGGCAGTGAAAAGCAGTCGGTGCAATTCCAACTGGGAAGCTGATTTCTGTCCCCTGGACTGTGGTCCGGGTGTCACTCACTGATACATCCCTGAGGATCCGTGGCCTTAACCTGATTCTAAATAAGAAAAGGACAAAAATATTCCACAGTATTATCAAATGAGGTGGCTCAGTAGGTAGAGTGGGTCATCTGATAACTAAAGGTTTGGTGGTTTGAATCCCGCTCTGTCCTGGTCATGTGCTGTTGTCTCCTTGGGTGAGACACTGCTGGTACTTGTATGGATGCGTATGGTGGTCAGAGGGGCCATAGGTGCAAAATGGCAGCCACGCCTCTGTCAGTCTGTCCCAGGGCAACTGTAGCTACATATGTAGTTCACCACCACCAGGGGGAGCATGTGAGAGTGAATGAATAATGGATCCACTGTGAGCTTTGGGTATGCATTCTACAGAAAAGCGCGATATAAATCTAAGCCATTATTAGCTCCGCCATTAGGTTATGTTTTTTCCAGTGTTGGTTGGTTTGTTTGTTCGTGTACAAGATAACTTGAAAACTTATGGACGGATTTTGATGAAACTTTCAGGGTAGGTTGGTAATGGGGCGATCTGGAAATGATTAGATCTTGGTGTTGACCCACGTTGGAGTGTGGGTGGGGTCTACCTGGACGGAGGTCTGTGCTCCCAGAGTGCTTTTTATTATTCAAATGAGATGAAATGTTTGAGGTGCTGATGGAGATGAACCTCACCATTACAGGTTATAAAGAATAGTCTACTGCTACAAAAATGTGTTGTCATTTAAACAGTGATGGAAGAAGCATTCAGATACTGTACAAGTGGTGATACTACACTGATGATACTCTATTACAGATGCAATGACACCTATAATTATGTAAAGTGTTACAAAAAATATTTACAGGAAAATCTACTTGTCACTTTGCAGTGAAATGCTTTTTGTTGATATTTTACTACGATACTTTGGGATTCATTTTACTGATATATTCAAGTATAGGCTGAATTTGTTATGGATGTTCAAGGTTGAGTTTTTAATATGCTTAATATGGTTAGTCTAATCTGCACAAATGCATTATTGTACATATTTTAATAACTTTGAAACCACAGTTGTATTACTTACTATGAGACTGACTGAGGAGCAATGAAGGAGAAATCTGTGTATTGTGACTCTTAATGATGCATCTTCGTGCCAACACAGATATGACTGTGACAGGCTTAACATGGGAAAATCTTCTACATATACTAATGCCCATAAAAGTGGAATAATTTGGTTTTCACACATATTCCGCTTTTTATTCCTATTTAAACAGTTTATGAAAGACTTTTGACCACATACAATGATTACATACTGAACCATAGTTACACTTTATGAATAATAAATCTCATTTCATGAGAATATTATTCCAACTTAATGGGCAACAATGTAAAGACACATGCAGATGTAAGGCGAACTCACCCAATGAAGAAACATGTAATCCTTAAATTCATATTACACTGACAGCATGGATTCCCCACACTGTCTGCAGACATTTAAAGTTTCATATTCCTTACATTTATCATCCTACATTGTGTGACACTAAGTAATATGTATGCAGAGTTGCATGGTAATAAAAACTGAGATTTATGCGGACCTGTCTCCACTGTCAAATCCACCCTACTCCCAGATTTTATCTCCATCCATCATTCACTGGACTGCTGCGATCAGGTTTTTCTATTTGTTTCGCTTTGTTGCTGATCCTGTTAAGGAGGCGTCTTTTCCCCTTCAGCACTACAGTGGATTTGACTACCATCCATTCACACCCTTACACAAGAGAAGCAGCACAAGTGAGTGAAATGTCAGATTCAGAGGAACCAGTATCTATTGTGGGACTGGGAAATGGATGACTGACAGGCTTAGCCAATTACTTTATTGGGGCAAACAAAATGATTGGTTACACATTTTCAGAAATATGAGAAATTAATTTTTTTTTTAATTTTAAAACCTGGTGGATTTTTTGATTACAAAAGAAAGTGTCAATGTGCAACATTGTACAGTATAGCTTTAAGATTAGACTGTAGGCAAGATTCAATTCCAACACATGTTTGTGAAGAGAGATGAATGAGTACTCCATTATAGTATAACATTATCCCTATGCTCAATTACTGTATTTATACATTTAAGAATTAACGGCTGCTAAATGGAACAATTCTTTTGAGAAAAGCCACCTGAGATAATACTTTGAGACATGTTTTATATTTATGTAGCTACAGGACAAAGTACAGAACTGTAAAGATGGATATTTTCCCAAAAATCTTAATATACTCCTTCGACAACCCTACTTTCATCCCTACAGGGAAAATCTCTAACTTGACCATAGACCCATCAGTTGGTAAGTCCTTAGTAACTGGCCTGTTTTAACACAAACATAGATGCACAGCAGCATCACAGCAACAAAAAAACAGTCCATCAGTTTTAAAAAACAGATTAGGAAAGCTGAGAGGAATGCATGAGGAGACACATGAGGGAAGGTTTTGGGTAGTAAAATAAAAAAAGTCATGTCTCTGAGTCTCTGGTCCATCAGTAATACATCTTTAGAAAAGGTTCCTGGGTCACTACAGGGGACTGAAGGAACACTACAGCATCAGCAGTGATATATTAGAACCAGCAAATTAATAGATGGAAATTACAGCAGTGGAATGTAGATAGTCAGGACTATCTAAGCATCCAGTGTTATACAGTTTTATATGTTACATGTCAGAGGACAATATTCTGCTTTTTACTCAAAAGCTTCAGTTACTTTTCAGTGTTTAGTTTTCCATCTTTTTTCAGTCCAGTGAAAAGCATGTATGTCCTTAAGTGTTTGATTTTGAAGCTTTGTGATTAACTAAAGGATGTAGTGCCTCCTCCTCCTTCATGGGAGGACTTCCCTTTCTCTTCTTTCTTAAAGGGGTCATATTTTGTTAAACCCACTTTTATTAGTTTAAGTTAATTTGTGCATTTTGACCCTAAAAGTTCACAAACTTTGAATTTGAACCCTCCAGGTCTTTATATTAATTTTGACAACAATTGAGTAGATTTCTACAACCTGTTTTAATTCCTGCTTAATTTGTTACCTCTATAACTAGTTATGTCATTTGCACATATAAGGTCAAAACTTCTGACAAACATTTCTCCAAGAACAACATAATTGTTTGTCAGCAGCAACGGATGTAGTCCATACTGAAAATATGTCCAAACTTTGAGCCAATTACCTAAATGTTCAATTGCTGGTTGAAAAGGACAGAACAGCACAGCCAACAAGCAGGAGGGAGTGGGGTGTGAAGTGACTCATTTGCATTTAAAGGGCCAGTACTCAAAACAAATGTTATGGTGAAAGCTTTCTTAGAAAAAGGGTTCAAGGTGGACCTGTTGAATTAATAAAGAATTCAGACCCAAGCATAACATTTACAAGTTATGTAGATCACAGGGAAACGTTTGAAAATGCATAATTCCATTTATAAAACAAAAATATCACTGTTATAAGATAAACTCTTTTTTTCTTTTTTATGTATGTTATTATTGTTTGCTTGCTTGAATTTTTATTTCAATATTGTATTGTGTGTGTGTGTGTGTGTGTGGGGGGGGCAACTGGTGGCAGTCAGGAAGCTTGTGCCATTCTATACTTTGAATAAATCAATAAAAAAAACTCAGATTTGCTGGAAAATGCTTGTGACAAAACTGAAAATGAGCTCATGTAACTGACTTTTTATTAATATTTGATTCTTAAAGGACAGCAACACCAGAAAAAGTGTGAGTACGAGATCAATTTACATCACACAATAGTAGTTTACAGTAATAATAATTGTACCTACAGTCATGCATAAGCACCAGATAGACTATAGTTTAGTATTTGTAGTGAAATACTAGTAAAGGACAGTAAAGGAAAAAAGAGATTAAACAAGGCACAAATATAACACAAGTCATTAAATACCACACAGTCAGTGTTACTGGTGTACAGTAGTGTATATTGTATATACAGGCATGTATCTGTACATTGGGGTTTCTATGTTACCCATAATTTAGACAATTTCGTGTAATATTCTAAGCTATATCTTCTATTTCGTGTGGTTGCAGATTAAAATAACTAATAGTATATAAAGTATTTACAGCAAAACACACGAGAGCCACAGTAATATACTTCTAAAACTGTGCTATTAGTATTTCTACATTAGTAAAGAATCTGAAGACTTAACACTACTTAGAAACTGCACCTATCACTAACTTAAAGAGTCAATAGACATGAAAAGTACACTTTTCTTCAAAGATCGTTAGATGTTATATTACAGGATAGAGGGTACTTACTGTAAATGTCAAAGTAAGTGAAAGTAATGTCATAAGTAATTAACTTTCCCACTGTACCTTTTGTAAGCCAGTAGATTATCATCCCTGGTGCAGCATTCATCAGCTCCAGCTGCATAATAATCCCATGTGGCCTTTGAGAGATGCTCCTTAGCATACTGCTCAAAATCTGTCAGGCATACCATAGCCATCTCTGCACAATGACCTCCCTCTCTGTGTAGAAAAAAGCTCATCAGTTGTTTGTGTGTCACTTTCTTATATTGGAATTTACAATAAAACAGTAAAAGTGGATTGCCACGTCAGAATGTCAACACATGCTTCCACTTCAATAATCATAAGATCAAGCTTTTCTTATTCTTCAGTAATTTAAATATTCTACCTACAACATCCCAACGAAATACTAAGGCTGACACATTAATATAATTTAAGTTGACAATCATTTATGTATCATACAGTGAAGTAAAAGAGAAAAAGAGATAAGTAAAGTCATCCAGTTGTTTTAACAGGGAAAAAAATGTGACAATATAACTACTAGACCCTGCTTTGTCTTCTAATAATCAGACTCTTCTGGTGTCATCTGGAAACCTAATACGTTGTTTTACAAGTGAGAAAAAAAATTGTACGCACTAACAGTGAACACACACGCTTCAAGTCCAGAAGAACTTCTAAATATTACACAACAAAAAAATGTAAATGAATACAAGTCCCTGACACACAGGTGCACAAAGTCATAACATACACTCTAACTAGCCTTGAGCCAGTGCCCCAAATGTAGTCACTTTGAAAACAACTCACCAGCAGAGAATCTACACTTTGGCATCTGAGCTACCAAAAGAAACACTCAGGTTGTTTTAATTAATGTTGTTCCTAACAGAGATATTCCCTTGTGCCTGAACTGAGACTTACAGTTTTGTTTTGTGTTAGTCAGAATCAAACATTTATAGAGCTACTATGAAAACCAACCAAATGACACTGTATGTGACCTGGGGCTGACCCCTACTCTTATTGTGTTTACACAAGCTGAAATGTGCTGATGGTGACTCCAACTATCGTGAGGACAAGGGGTGTCTGCCATAGTATACTGTGGTGTGATGCAGTGGTACATATAGGTACATATTTACATACTAGGTACAAAAAGACCTACATTCTAACACACATATATGCTGTACACAAATTCAGGTTACAATTCAATATACACTCATGGAAACCAAAAAGCAAGTTCTCACCAAGGACCAAATTATGATCATGAAACTACTGAGCAAAACAAAAATATCCTCCTGATGTCAATGGCATGTTATTCTGCAAGTAGTCATACTGCATGTTATTTTACTTCAAAATACATTTTCCCATTAACAACAACTTTACTCAGAACTACCAGATTGATTAATTGTGATTTGTTGGGATTTTTATCAACAAGATTCAGATGGTGGATTCTCTAAAGATTGGCTTCAGATATTAGTAGCTTGTATAAGTAACAACGAACATGAAGATTTGTACTTTTTGTGACTATCTGAGAAATTAGAGCCTCAGGTCAGAGGATGGAAATCATATCTGTGTTAAATGTCTAGGAACCAGGAGTGTAGTGCAACTTTTTTTTTTTTTAAAGATTTATTTGTACTGTACCACTCTCCTACTATATAATGAAATTTAAGACATTATACCACTAGTCCAAATTGTATTCTTACTGAAGAAAATCAAATATAACCATGATCACATTAATCTTTGATATTAACTTAAATTAAACATATCTAAAAATCCTTAAACAGTGCGAGTATTTTATATTACACATTGCAGATATTCATTCTAGCTAAAATTAACATTGCAGAAAGTAACATAACATAACATAACATAACAGATGACTTCTCTTCTACCATTACAGTATAATTAGTATTTTAATAATCCTTTCCAAGGGCACAATAGTTAACGTCAGAGTGAAAACACTGAGTAAATGGTGTCATTAAACCTGTTTAAGTGTATTAGTTTCAGTCTTGTACTGTTCATGACTGTTCACTGCAAGGTCTTGTGGGTAAACTAAATGGAACTCAGCCATCGCTGTCATTATCAGTAGCATATGTGGTGCTTGTTTTTACAAGCCCAATATCTGCAGAGTCTTACTTTATATACTTACAATAGGAATGACGTTTTTACTAAGAATCTTCATAATGTTTGCAATGAAGATAGTAACTGTAGATAGCAGATTTTTTTTTTTTTTTTTTTTTACTTTTCATACATTATCATAAACGCATGTAAGTATAAAGACATTGCAACCTAGTAATAAGTAAATAAAATAGATAAACTAAAAAAAAAGTAGTTTATTCGAAAAAGGAACGGGACAATAAATATATAAAATATACATACATGAATCAACAGGGCTACTAGCCTTTGTTGGTAGGCCAAAAAACAACAACAAAAACATTTGTTCAATAAAGTGCATATTTACGACCAGTGAGTTAAAAAATGTATACAAAAAAAAAAAAAACTCCAAAAAGTGTATTACTTGCGTGGTGGATGGTGTTTATACAATTTATACATTATGTACATTTAAATTGTAATCAAGCTAGGTCTGTCCGTTTTAGCATTAGCCGGGAAACAACAACATTAGCTAGTTGTTCCTGTTTTTCTTTTTCCTAATCTAAGGATGGTAGGGGGAGTTGAGCTGAATACCTGTCAGATGAGCTCCAGTCAGTGCAACACAACAGGGAAGAATGTCTCCAATCTGATCTGAAACTCTGGTACGGATCTATGTACCTGTACTGTGCTTGAACTGTATGAGATGTCCCCGCAGCAGTGTGTACTTTGGACACACTGGGAGGAAAATACATCCCTTTATGGTGCAACGTTAGGTAAAAGTTTAGAATGTGTATGGGATTTTAATCTTTAATCGACTTTCCTTGAAAACAAACACGCGCACATACTGGTTTCCATGTCTCACGAGGACCAAGTTTGTAATCAAGTAGCTATTGGATAGTGAGTGTAGGCAATTTTTAAAAAAATATAAAATAAAATTCAATAAAAAAAATAATGATACAAGTTAGAAAATTAAATGAAAAAATAAATACAAATGAATGAATGAATAAATAATAATCATTTAAGAAATAAAATAAAAAATATAGTTTTTAACTTACAAATAAATAAATAGTGATGAAAAAAACTACCACATAAAATAAATACTTTTTCTAAGTAAACATATAAAAATACATATTTCGCTTTGCACCTGTTTCCCTTATGCTTCATGAGGACTTCCGGAAAAAAATTTAATTATAGGGCCACATAACTTCTATTTTACTAATGGGGACCTTTATATTTAACCCTCGTGGTTATCTGAATTTTGGTCCCCATGGTGTGACTGTGTAAGGATATCAATGTCCCCATAAAGATAGGAATACAAGTACACACACACACACACACACACACACACACACACACACACACACACTGCACAAATCCAGTGTTATGGAACTATTACACTACATCATCATGAGGTAAAGTTGTAAATCTAAAGTCATAGGTGTCGAAAAGAATGTTTGATTTTAGTTTCAATGACAATAATCTATATTAATATCTGTTTTTAGACAGCCATATAGAAGTCCACTTGAGATTCTAATATACAATTATAAAATGTATATGCACAATTAAAATATGTTTTACTTTAAAATTGGCTGTAGCATGTAAACAAAATCAGTCCTTTATATTATATAAAGTGAACAACTAAGGGTGTATTTTGTGGATTTTGGTCATAAAACTAGATCCCTGTATCCTTTTGTGTTAAGAGATTAAAAACCTAAAGAAATAATAACAGTATTTTTTTATTTTTTCTTCTTCTTTCTTTACTCACCTGTAACAAATGCTCATTCTTTCAGCAACACTTCTCTCCTGGAAGATTCATAACCTGTGAACAGACCAAACTGTTCAACAAATACATGTGGTGCAGATTTACCAGTGCTACTATTAACTATTCTGATAATTCTGTGTACATATGTTTCTGTGTGATTGTACTGATGGCACAGTGATGTTCAGTACTTTGATGTTTGAACAACACCAGTATACTACTACTACTACCTGTACGACTACTACTACTACTACTACTACTACTACTACTACTACTACTACTACTACTACTACTACCTGTACGACTACTACTACTACTACTACTACTACTACTACTACCTGTACGACTACTACTACTACTACTACTACTACGACTACTAAAATACTGGCAATATTTGTAAGTATACTTAAGGGCAGATAAAGCAGATCCTACAGTCTGTGCTTTCACATGTGAACACTTGAGGGCAGCGCAATACTGAATGAAAGTCTGTTCATTCAACATCTGAAAAGCAGCTAAACACAAACAGGCTGTCAGTTAATGTGTGTTTTGTCAGTACTGCTCTCCACACAAGCTGTGTCATTATAGAGTAACATACGTGACCTCTGATGTCACACCTGCTGGTGTCGTAAACACAGTACAATGTATAATACAACCATTCTTTCAGATGTCTATCGTCTTATTAGATTGGAGGGGTGTTTAGAAGTTGAGATATATTGGTTTGTTTTTTAGTGGGGGTGTTTGGAATGAATAAGAAATAGCTCTAGGAAAAAGGTTTTGGGAATTTTATTAAATTATGTGTAACATCCAAAGAATACTGTGACTCTACATTTATACTATATATTTATATATTAACATTATTAATGAAACAAATAGCATAAGCTTTTTTCCTGAAAAATAATATAGAGGAAAAGATAAATTGAGACTATAATGTCTATCAGTCTCAATTTAAAATCAAATCCAAATTTTTATCCTATCAATATTGCATTGTAGATCACAGAAAACATTGTTATACCTTTAATTTACATTTAATTTACATATGGATATAAATACAAACATTGAAGATCTTAACATTTTTGTAATTATTTAGAACTCTACTTCTGTAGTAGGATTTTTTTGTCATGCCAAATTCAAAAAGTTTATATATATATATATATATATATATATATATATATATATATATATATATATATATAGTTTCAAATGCTAAATGATCTGATACAAAGCCTCTTAAGGTGTGCAACATGGCTTAACACACACAAACCTCACCGAGTTGAAACCAAACAACAATAACAACAAAAACTACTTACATCTACATGTATTAGGTCAGTTTCAATATAGCTGATGCTCCTATTATGTCAACTCTATCCATCCATTCCAACTTTTATCAAAAATATGTAATTTGATTCGACCTTTGTGTAAAATACAATACAAGTATTACATATTTTAACCTTGGCTGATACTCTTAGACTATAATAATCTTCTTACCTGGACTTCGTTTGTGTTTTTACTCCATTTCAGCATGGTTTGATGTGTGTAGTGAATGTGAGCCTCTGTCTTCTGTAGACTGTGAATATTTAGCGTCACTCAATGGCTGCTGAGTGCACATTGTCCAGGTGAATTTCTAGAATACCTGGTGAGTGGTATTTAGTGACCAAAGCTACACATGATAAACATTTTGACACCTTCTATTTGGTGGATTGGTTTATAACATCACTTGGGCCTGTTGTTATGTCAGTGGGAATGCCTACTTGAATTTTTGTTGTGAAGAACCACTGTGGGAATATTCAGGAAAACAAACCAAATGATAAATAAATAAACACATAAATAAATAGAATCCATTAAAAGTGCAAGTGGAGACAAAACCAGAGGTGGATGGAATCAGCATCTTACCTTAACCTGAGCTGGTTGGCTGGCCTGCGATACGTGATGGTTCTACTCTCATGTGACAGGGTCATGTCAGAGGGCACCCCAATCCCCCACCCTCTCCCTCCCCCGCCTCCCTCTGACCTGCCGCATCTCCCGCCCCTCTCAGTGTGACGCTCCACCCACAGTGGTTCAACCCCAGCTAAGCCTCTCTGTCAGCACTCTGGGTCCTGGCCTCTTTTTGTGCTGAAATCACACCCAAAGCTGCAGGTCAATCGTATATTGAAGGATACAAACACCTCCTGCTTTCCTTCCTTACACCATCTCTCCTTTTTACTTCCTCCCCTCCCCCCTTTCATCCATCCTCTAATCTCAGTTTCTTCTACACCTTGTTTATTGTTACTTTTATTTAATTTTTTTATTAGTTACTCACCCAAATGTCCCCCTGTTATTTATTTCACCTCTATTTTTTCTTCACAAATATCACTCTTTTTGCCCTTACAACCATCTTCTTTAAACTTTTCTTATGCTGGGTCTTCATGAACACATCTAGGTTGTATAGTAACTATTGTATTTAATAAAATATTGCACTATTATTCTTATATTCCTGTTTTCATCCTTACAGATCACTGGTTAGTCTTATCTCAATGGAAATTATGGTACTTGATTTCTTAATAATTTTTTTTTACGCATTCATATTTTTACGGTATTTTATCTTTATAATATTATTGTAAACATTATACCAACTTTTTTTCAGTTTCTGTATTTTAATTGTAATGTTTCGAAAGCTAATATAATTTCTCAAGATTATATTAAAATTATATTAAAATAATTTTTTGTCATATTTTACGTATTTTACATCATTTTTGTTACGAAACACATAAAACACAAAATATGTCTTTATGTGCCTCAAAGAGGGAGACAAAGTTACCAAAAGTATGTTCAGCGAGAACAACAAAAATTTAAATGACAAAGGGTTAAAATAAAAATAACAGAGTTTAAATAAAATTTAAACAAAATGTAAATAGACAGTACCATATAATAATAGACTGATTGCTTATTGCTTATATCAATTTCTTTTTATTTTAGTTATTTTCCCTCTGGGGATAAATAACATTTATCTGTTTCTCAAAAAATTCCAAATTAAAAATAATTAGGGCTATCAGGCAAATATAGTGGACCTAAAAGTACAGCATTTCACTTTGACATGTAGTGGAGTAGACATGCAGAGGTGTATTAATTGTATATACTCTAATACAAGTACTTGAAGTATTAATTACAGTAATGTCAAAAAAAAATTCTTATTTACAATCTATCACCAGTAACTATAAAGCCATACATTAACATTATGTAAGATAGTATGTGGCTCACCCTTTTACAGAGCTTTAAAATAATAGACATGATCTGATAAATATGAGACAAAGGTTTGAAAAAACAAAGAAGCAAAAGCTGGGAGTCTCTTCCTGGAAATGTCAAACCTTTCAGGGGTCTTTGACAGGTGTTTTGAAGGTCTTTGCATATAAAACACAGATGTCCCAACCTTTGATATCATGAGCTTGTTATGTTAGGGTCCCCGTTTGTAAGTGATGGATCGATGGCAGGATGTGAGAGAAAATAGTATGAATGCCACAGTGTTTCAGCTCACCGCCAATGAAACAAAACGCCCAGAGAAGTTGTTCAAGCATTTTAAAACAGCGGTGGAATGGAGTGAAGTTAAATTAGATTCTCTTGCTCTTATTCCATTATAGCCCTGGAATTGGATTTACTTTTTGTAAATGTAATATCTTCGGTAACAAAACCTGGTTTCTCCAGAGATGTCTGTCTTGGTGAATGTGTGTTTGAATTTGGGAGTTTTATTTTGGCTTTAATACAAAGGCTGTGAAGGTGAAGCCAAGGGCTACATGTGACGAGCTGGACCTCCATGGGGAGGTGTGGGTGTTACCTGCACCGAGAGGAGGTGCAAATTGTGTTAATCCACAGCTGGCCTCGATGTTTAATACCACGGAGTCAGATTTGGCTCCGGGGCCGTTGTATTGAGGTACTGGACGTTCAGCTGAGTGGAAAACCTCTTCCACATGCTGGTTGAGGCTCTGCCCCGAGGCGGCGGCCCAGCACGCCGCAGCACATGTGTGTTGAATTGTCAAGGTGTTATCATGCCCTGGCGAGGCTCTGAGCTCCTCCGCCTCTGTCTCTCCCAGGTTTATTATCAGACTAAATACAGCCCCATCCACAGCCACGGGCCCTTGATTCAACACAGCAACCGGCGCTGACTGTTCATCGTGTTTTTCACACACGGCGAAAAAAAGAAAGACACACACATTTTCATGTATTTATAGAATGAATGAAACAAATGGCTAAATACCATTACCTACTGGCTCTGATTCAGCTCTTTCCAGTTTTCCCACACAAGGAGGGTAAAGCAGCAATAAAATGCCATAATGAAATGATTGAACAAAGTGTATGGCACAAAATAAAAGCAAGTTAACCACTAGGCCCATGAAATGACCAAGACCCAAGTGAAGGGAACTGGATGTAGTGCATATATAAGTGGTGCAACAGAAACACACAAGTATTGTCAAGATCAGTGATAGAAATTATATAATAAAAGATAATTATAGGAGTAGAAAACCTGTTCGTCAGTAAAGGAAGAAATGAAAATATACACAAATCTTATCTGGTTTAACAATAGTTTAAGACATATTCATATACCTGTATGAAGAATTTTTCCATTTAATTACTGTAAAATTTGAATTCTATTTCAAAATACCCAGAATATGACAAAAAAAAAATGAAGGGTTAGTGTATTTGATGCTGTAAAAAAAAGGAGTTAAGTCAATTGATGGTCTTTCTCCTTTTTCCAGTTTCTGGGGGTGTGTAGCTGCTGTATTCTAACATATTTTACATCAGCAAAAGCCTCTATCAAAGCCAAAGCAGAGGAAAGGGAGCAAACACGTCAGAGGTTGTAAATGTCATGTAACAGCTGATTGATGGATGTCCAGAGTATTTGATGTCTGGGACAGCATACACCATAACTTATAGTCCACACTCATGCTGTTTCAGACTGTTTTAGTTTATGGTCCATAAATTGTCTGAGTTTAACGTTTTTTGTTTTTTTTTTCTTAACAATTTTGCTCTTTTTCAGTGACATGCATATGTCCTTATTGGGCTTTTCAAGACTTTGATTTAATTGATTTGACTTATTTATGCTTTTAAATTGAACACACATTACTTAAATCTAGTTATTCAAACCGATATAGCCCATGTGAGACAATGTTTTTAAGATAACATGATGGTTTTCTGTTTATTCATGTGATCTGTACTTATGACATGAATGTGAATACATATGTCTCATGCACAAGTCAGAGAAATGTGTTTTGCAGAAAGGCATTAGTTGGATATGACATTAAAAAGTAAGATAAACAGAATGGTGAAATGTAAAGTAGTGAAAGTCACAACTTTTTTTAGCCATCCTCAAAATAGATAATCTCTTCATGACAGATTATTGCTCATTATATGCTGGGTCTTAACTATATGAATTATGATTTTTTTTTTTCAGTTCATCAACTTGAAATTATCTGATGTCATGGTCTACATACACTTTATGCCAGATAATATAGAAACAAACACCCACATGGCAGAGTGAGGTGTAGCAACTCTGCCTTATTTCTAAAAACTCATACTTTTCAATAACAGTATAAAAGCTATTTAACACACAATCCATAATTGTCGATGTCAGATCACTACTGTGTTATTACTCAAGATTGGTCATGGTCGTGACTTTGTCTCAACTGCATTTTTGCTCTGTCTTTTGGATAAAGAGGACTCAAGATTTTATTTCAACACTGGTCAAGACCACAACTGCAGGAATATCACTACACTTCCTCTGCAATGTCCAATTTATTGGTTAACATCAAAGCTGTGATTTTGAGCGGGGGTGGGGGGGTGGGGGGCAACAAAAAAAAGCCTTTTAGGTTTAAAATGTTTTCCCAACTCTCGACTTGGGTTGCATGTTGAAAACTTAGAAGAAAAATACTTACTTCATCCCTTTTTTGAGATTTTATTACCTAAAAGATTATTGTTATTTGAATGTTACCATGGGTAAATTCATATACAAGTCTGAGTCTCTGTACTCACTTGACTTGGTCACGATTTGATTTCAGTCAGTCTGGGAGAAAAAAATGTATTTGTCCCAAAAAATATAATCTACTATATCTTGTTTGTGGTTCAGAAAGCATAGTTGCATCAGACAGACACAAACAGACAAATACTTTTTTAGTTTATTGTTAACAAGTAGAAATAACAAACCTCAATTTTTTTTTCTTGTTGTTTCATTTGTATTCATAATTTAGATTCAACATGTCAGGCCTTGTATGTGTTTCATTATCTTTCTTAAACATCCACTTCTGACCTCTACAGAGCATGTGCAGAAGGGAGAATGTGGGTTTGTAGAATGGACAATACTTTGCACAATTCAAGGACTTAAAAAATATTCTTAATTAAATAAATCACAAATGCATGGGACATCTAAAAACCTTTTTCCACCACTGAATATTATGATACATTTTAATGCATATTGATATGGGTAATGACTGCTCTACCCACAATATAATGGCATCACTGACCATTTCTAAGGTATTTCTTCAGTGAGGATGAACAAAATCCAACATGACAAACTAAGTTTTGACAGTTGTGACGTGTAGTTCAAAAATCTGCAGCGACAGACGGCCAAAAGTCAACACAGCTGGCAGTTCTTCTTGTTGTCTTCTTGTCTTGGTTGACCTTGATGTTGTTAGAGTTTACTGTCGTCTCTCATTACCAATAATTGATATCTTGTTCCTCATCTATTGCGATTTCTAAATACCCCATCAGTGCACACAGCCTGGAGGAAACTGAGTGTCCAAGTGAGTGTGTGTGTGTGTGTGTGTGTGTGTGTGTGTGTGCACAACTGTCCACCAAAAGCTGCATCTGGTTGTATTAAACAACTCCAATTCATCTGAACTTTATGAAGCCAAATAAAACTTCTTTTTCTTCTCCTGGAAACATATTTTCTCAGCTTTCTCTTGCTTCAAACTATAAATGCCTTCACCTGTTTGTTGTGTTGAGCAACAATGCGAGTAAGGCTCTTTAATTTGCAAGTTATTTTGTGGAGTTTTATAGGTTTTTATGGTTTTTAAACAAAAAATCTTAGATTCTGACTGAATTATGTAATTAAGGATGAGTAGTTTTAGAAGTATGTAGGGTTTCGCATTGGACAAACTGGCATTAATAAAGGTTGGACGTTTCTTCTTTGGACAATTCTGCTCTCTGTTTTTGTCCTGTTAGACTTGTTTAACAATGTCATTAGTAGTAGAGTAGATATAAACTGTTAGTCCTTTTATTGTTGTCATTTCGTTTTTCTATTTCTTTGAAAAGAGAGAATAACTTTCCATAATAAAAATAAATCTTTTGAAGTTTGGGGGGCAATAATAGCCCGTCTAAAACTACGTGTCCTCCAAGCCTGGCTTTTTGAACCCTTTTACTGGGGTGAATACTTGAACTTTCTTTGGGGACACAAAGACATTATACAGTATATAAAAAAATCACATAAAAGTCTTGCTGTTCAGTTCTTCTACTTTATAATATGTAATAAATATGCTGGGATACTTCTTTCTGATCATTGGAAATCCAGATAGTTTTGATTTAATGCCTCTGTGAAATAAGAACGGGATAACAATGCAGTCCAGCTTGCCCTCTTCTTCGCTTTCTTTTCCCCTTTCCCATGTTTTCTCTTCTTTCCTGCTCATCATCTGAAACTTTTCATGTGCCCTGGAGGCTCATTTGGAAAGCTTCATGTCCAATCAGTTGCTGCTGAAATGCGAATCCACTGTGACAACTTCTCTAATCAGTTCTCTCCGAACCTCCCCATGCCCTTCGTAGAAATTATGCAAATCACAGAGCAATAACCTGGCCAATTAAAATCAGACTCCTTATTCATTCCTGCTGGATTTTTTTTTTTTTTTTTTTTTGCCAGTTAAGAGAGAAAGAAAAGACACATGGTACAGTACATGACTGGGGGATGCAGCTTTGTGCTGCACTGTGCCAATATACAAATTGATTGTCTACATCTGCTGTTTGTTTGGAGTTTGACCTTCCCTTGTTCCCTTGGCTGAGAACTGACTATGGCCTAATGGATAGCAATATGTGCATTAGTGATTGACCAATATGGATATTTTTGGGGCTGATACCAATTTTTTTTTTTTTTGACAAATGCTAACAAATGTCAGAAACTCTCCTTTAAAAAAAAAAAAAAAAAAAAAAAAAAGAGCCACTCTTTTGAACTAACAATAATGTTAACCTATTGGTAAAAACCTAACTTCCACTTTGACAATGTAAAGCAAAGGACAGGACCCAAAACATGTTTGTTAGGGTCACATCCTCCCCCCAGGTGATTCTGACCATTACCCTGGATCTACAGCAGGAGAGGGAGAGGGCACCACACATGGCTGCCCACTAATGGGTTGCCCCAACGGCAGCAAAAAAGGATGAGATAAATTCATTGTACAGTTGTATAAATGGCAAATATAATACTTTGCCTTTATCTATCAATCTATCATTAGAGATTATCTGTATTTAAAGGTCTGGTTTGTTTTAGAACCATAAGAGTTTGTATAGTGGGGCTAGACGGATCAGGGTTATTTAAATACAAAGTTTGTAGTTCATAGCTTCTATTTGAAAAGTTTAGAGGTATCCAACTGCAGAAATGGAATATAATATTCATTATTCTCTGTTAATAGGCTAAATCCATAAGAAAGTAGGAGCTGCTGTGTTTTTGTTATCTTAAAATTGTGTGTGTCTGTGTGTACTGTGTGTATATGTGTGTATATATGCATTGTGGGTCATTTCCACATGTTGTACAGAAGCTCAGAACAAACTTCTTCTGTTTTTCTATTTAATGGTGGCTTCCAGTGTCAGTTAGTTTATCACTGTCTATATATTCTATATTTATGTATCAACTTATTAGTCCCATACCTTTTCAAACATGTGGTTGGAACACAATAATTTTCACTGGGCTTCCAGGTGCCTGATTAAAATGGAAAATAATAATATATGTGAATTCATTTTCCTTATTTAATGAAATGGGTGAGTAAAATTCTGAGTCCACAGATATAGGTATAACAGATATATAAGAGATATAACAAAATGAAAATGAAGTATAAGCACTACAAGTGTCTGAAAAACCCAGGATAAAATAATGATGAAATGCTTCAAACATGTAAATGATGTTAAAAGACATTTTCAGACAATGGAAATGTCAGCTGTGTTTGTGTATGTTAGTGTATGAATTGTTTTACGCATTGGTATCAGTCA